>JAYESA010000015.1:31369995-31559995 GCA_036927795.1 Iris macrosiphon | reverse complement strand
CCACAGCCCCTGGACGATGGTCAGACAAAATATTTGGCAACCTAGAGCATTTGTTAGCCTAAGGCGCTATAATTGTGGGTAAGATTTCTGATCTCTCTTTAGCTTGTCTCATTCTTGCATTCATGTCGAACGATCTCGTGTTCTGACACATTCGAAATGCGATAGTCGTTTCGATCCTTTCGTTGAGCAAAAGGTGAGCTTGTCGCCCTACTCTTCTGCCTTCGTTACTCGTGGTACGTGGTGTATAACATGTGTCCCAACTACGAAGGTACATCCTGGATCAAATTTATGTCCTTAATAAGATTGATGATACCGACTTACCTCAATAAATTGGCTTATGTCTATTTGTGTTAGTCAGCATAGGAAAGCGAGGACGAGTTTCTATTTGACTGACTCAGGGGTATATGTATCCATATGCCTCAATTTCCCTGTGTGTTGCTTTGTGCATTTATTTATTAATTACTTTTGTAGTTATCTTTTATTTTAGTTGCTTTCTTAGTATAATCCTTTGATTTGTGATATGATTTCTTGAGCTTTCTCTTGTGTTCCAGCTCGACTAGTCTTGGTGAAATTTCGAGGATAAAATTTTTCTAAGGAGAGGAGATGTCACACCCGATTCCAGATTTGGTTTTTCTTTTATTTCTAGAATTTAATTTTTTTTGATAATGTATTCCTGTTGTATTTTTTTATGTTGGTTCCTGTCATTTTATTTATTGTTATTTTTTATGTTATTGAGAGAGACTACCCAAGACCGGCAGAATACCCATTGGCATTGTCATAGACCCGGTTTAGGACCCACTTATAGAATGGACACTTGGTTCGGTTTATTTGACTGAATCCATGACTAAATCATTTTCTCTCATATATATATATATATATATATATATATATATATATATGAGTATTTCTCTCTCCTCACTCATTTTTCTCATTTCACTCTTTATACTTTCTTCTTCCTCCTCTCCCTCAAGCTCTCTCTAGGCAAACCCCAACCCTAGGAAGAAGTTGTTGTGAGTTGGATCGTGAGAGGTAGAGGCCAGGAGCCACCCAAGGCAAGCACATCTTGCTCAATGTTGAAGCCTTAATTTTTGGGTTTTTATGCATATATAATATTTTAAAAATGTGTTTGATAGAAAATGTTCCCTATATGTTCCTCATCATATTTAGTTCTTGGAGGTTTGGATTTTGATGAGTATATTTGAGTATATATGAATTTAAAGTTTAGGATTTTTGGTTTTATGTGTTTTTCGTGGTTTTGATCTACAAAAGCTTGGTGTTTTAGAAAAATAGTCTTTGTGGTGGATGTAACACTTCATTTTGAGTATTTTGGCTTTTGGTTCACTTGATTCGGAGTTAAAATAAATTTTTTATGAAAAAAATAATTTTTTGAATTTTTGGAGCTTTTTTCATAGAGTTGTACTGCTTTCAGAAGGAGGAGTTCCATGAGTCCAGCTTCATGCGTCTTTTCAGCATGACGCCTATCTTGTTTGGCGCATAACTGTCTCTGCATATGCGTCCCTAAACTGAATGTATAGAGCACTGAACACATAAGATTTACGTGAATAGCCGTCTGATGGAAAACCACTTTCACGTTCGGTTCAGAGAGCACTTTTTCGTTGAGAATTCCTCGTTCCCTTTTGTGTGAATTCCCCAGCGGCGAATTAACAACTTGTGGGGCCCTATCTATTCAATCTCTCGAGCCCCGAAGAAAACCCCCCTCTCCCTCGGACTCAATCTCTCTTTTGACTCAATATACCATAGGGCAAGTTGTCTAAGTGGCCAGGAGCTCATACGGCCAGTTGTCCATGCGGCCAAAAGCCCATGCAGCCCGTCTATCATTTGACTTAGAAGCGACATATGTGTCTTTTTATGCACATCCTTTTCATGCACCCTTTTTATGCTTTTGTCTTTTTCTTTTCTCTGACATGCATTCATAGCATGTCACATCAATCACTTTTAGTCACTTATCTGACACGCCTTTATGACCCATCACTTAGCATTTGTCCCGAAGAGTGGACTCTGCCTGGAGTGTGCGGCCAGGGGTGCATGCGACCAGTAAGTCCATAAGGCCAGTAAGTCAATGCAGCTAGTGGGCGCATACGGTCAGAAATTCTTATGCACGTTTTATGTTTATTTTAATTATTTTTGTTTGATAATTCTTTTTAGTGATTATTGTTGTATACTTCCTTATGTTGATACAAGTTTATGTTACCAAACCAGTTTATGTGTAAGTTCATAATCCTCACGACACCGTGGAAATGTTTGTATATGAAATCTATTACATTTGGCATTGGGCAATCGAGTGTGAGTATTGCCCAATGTATCGTGTGTCACAAATATGATATCTCATGAAAAGCTCGTACTAGTGATTCATCATTCTAGGGAGTTCTCAAGTGTCCAGGACTCGAGAACTTGAAATAATTTAGTAATGACTAAACACGATAAGAATTTTCTAGATCATTGGGCGAGAAGAATATTGCGCTGCCGGCTACCCCGATATCTAAGGGCCCCATACAACATAGAACAACCCTGCTAGGCAAGGGCTCCATGACTGACCAAGTTTATGCATCCTGCGGCACTTACAAGACAAGTTTATATACAAGTTTATGATTCACAAGTTTAAATTTATCTTTATAAGTTCAATTTTTATTTATGACAAGTAACTAGTTATGTTGTTATGATATTGAATGCGCAATTAAGTTTGCTCGACAAGTGCACCATTATCCATCTAGGTTGACTGCAGTACCGGTGGTAGCAATATTCTTAAAACATGGATTTAGTAATTAAGGCATGTGACAATCGTAGCTACTTAATCGTAGCAAGCCGTAGAGCTATTTGGCCATGCAATGAATGTTGTTACTTTTATTTATAGCTAGTTATTCTAGTTTCATTAAATCTACACTTTGATACCTAAAATTCTGTAACGAATAGATACTTCTGCAGGAGCATAATTGATTTTATGGAAGCCTTCCGCCTTTTCTTTTGGATCGTGGTGAGGGTGCTAAGTTCTGCTCAGGTGAAGGTCTGCAATCTCGGTCCTTATTTGGTTTAAGAGTAGCAGTCCTGATCCAGAGTAGTTCCTATGTCCTCATGTCGCTCGTCATCTTACTTTTATTTTTAGCACTTGTTATCTGTTCTATCATTATATTTTGAGATAAGTACATTGGTACCATACAAGTCTCGACCTTCTTTTATTCTTATTTGACTCTTTCTGCTAATGTTGTGATATGAATTTTCTATCACCTTGAGCTCCATTGTGGTACTTGTTGCTTGGGGTTCTGACCCCACTGGTTTTGTATGACTAAATTTTTTCAAGGAGAACCAGGATCCACCGCACATCTAGCAAATAGCTCGCACTCGTAGGACTGCGACCGAAGCTTGCGAGTGGGTTTCTTCTTCCTCCCCTCGTATTGATTACTTCATTTTGTGGTGTTTAGCTAGGGGCTGAGTTAGCTCCTTTTATTTTTGAGACTACGGTCAGCATGATGTATATCTTAGACCATGGCTAGTATATTTGATCATGTATTATTATACTCTGCTAGGGCAAAATTTTGTATACACTAGCTTCATGATCATATGTGACATATAATTTGAGATATCTCTTTACTTTCATGTATGATATACTCTTGTATTATTGTTGATGGATTAGGATATTAGGATTTGTCGGCCTTAGGACTGACATCATAGTATGCTAGAGTTCATCCATTTGTCTTCTAGACAACCTTAACACATTGCGGCTTACTTCGGTATTCTGCAAGGTGCGGTTGGCCACGTTAGTCCTCGTATTTACCAGTATTCTGGGAGCGAGGTGTGATAGTCGCTTATAAAAATAAGATTTATTATCATGTGGTAGACATCCTCGATGTTTTACATATATTGTTTGGGAAGCCATGTCAGTTCGATGTTGGTGCAGAGATCAATGAACGAGATAAAATGTAACAACTAGTCAAGGATGGGGCGAAGCACTAACATACATCTTTTTAGGTAAGTATTCGAACCAAAAATTTATACCCTTGACCTAGACAAGTCCATCTTTAATCCTGACTTTGGTGTCACTCTAAATTTTACTCTCTTGTACTTTATTTTAATTGTAAAACATCCGTTACAAACTATCTAATTCGAACCTGAACTTTGTACCTGTGTCTATTCCAATCAAAATTGGAGACCCAATCTCGTCCCGTTTCTTGCAACTTGATATATGATAATAATTTATTCTGAGTCTACTACTTCCATTATACTTGTGTCACACCCAATTGAAATCACATGCTCTCCCAATTTATTAAAATTACCTATGACACCAAATTCTATTCATTTTTGGTCAACCGACTTGACTGAGCTCGAACCGAGTCCAAACTTAACCCGAACTCTCATACACCATCATATGGCTCATGCCAAACACCAAACATCATTTTTTTCTCTTTACACAACACCAAACACCAATCCCATGATTAATTACATTTTTTTAAACCCTTGTTTAGTTTAAATTCAGATTTAACCAAGAGAAAAATTATTGCCTTCACCTCAACCTCTCTTTTCCTTATAAAGTCATCAATTTTAGGCCTCACACAAATGTGGGATGAATTAATGCTCTCTCTTACACTCATTATACCCTATTATGACCTTAAACTATATTAGAAAACCCTCCTTACTTTGCATTAATTGCTTTTGGACTTTTCTCCCTCACCTCATTAATGCACCTCATTTAATGCATTGCACTCCTCCATACCCCCCCTTCGGCCGGCCACAACCCCCACCCCTCTTGGCCGGCCATAACTCCTACCCCTCATGTGTACTTCCCTCTCCATGCTCTCCATACTTTCCATGCTCTTTTCCTTCTTCTTCTCCTTATATTATTTCTTCTTCTCCATCTCTTCTCTTCTTCATCTTCTTCCTTTCCTCTTCTACCCAACCTCCATCACCACCATTCATAACCATCACCTCCATATCCATCACCCCCATGAACCTCCACCTTCACGAGCACCACCACATCCACCTTCACGACCCCATTTTTCCTCCACCAAGCAGCTGTTGCTGCTAACGTTATTGTTGCTATTGTTGCTCCTTATTATTGCTGCAGCAGTTGCTGTTCTTCTTCCCCTTGCTGTCCGGCCACCTCCGGCCACCCCCTGCAGGCCAGACACCACCCCTACCTAAGCCACTCCTCCTTTCACTTGTCCTTGAGGTAGTGTTCTTCCCTTCTTCTTCTTCTTCTTCTTCATCTTGTTCCTCCTCTTCTTGTATATATGTCTAGATATATAGATATATATACATGGATTTATTGATCTCCTTTATATATATATATATATACTTAATGTTAACTCTTGTTCTTCTCCTCCTAAGAATGTAAATAAACATGTACATGAACCTAATGTTTCATCTTCTAGATCATTGTAAATATATATATGTAAATATTTGTCTTGACAACTATCTACCATGTTCAACCATAACTATTGACACTTGTTCTAACCTACTTAACATTTTTAACACTCTAAATGACTCCACCTTTAAATAAATTTTATAATATTAGTTAAGTTAGAATATTATTTAGTATTTATTAAAGAATTGATTGAGGTTTATTAGTATTAAACTACTATTTTTGGTTGATGCCTAGCTAGTTGGATTAGTTGTTTTAACATATATAGTGAGCCTTGTTAGAGAATAATTATCATCATGATATATTTAAGTTTTGATTATATGTTTTGTTATCTCCCTAGTATGCTATGCTAAGAGGGAGGTGCACATGAGTATTGTTGGGTGCATATATAAGAGAATTAGGGTTTGATATTGGTATTCATATTTGAATGTGTTGGTGACTTATATGTATAAAAGAGACACCTTAACCTAATAGTTAGTGCACAAAATTGGGTTACATGACATCTTGAGATGGTAGACAATTGTTAATGGTGTAGTTGACAACTTTGACTTGGTGTGCACTAGTGATAGAGGATAATTTTTTATATTCGTGCATAAAGACCTAGAGGGGTGTTGTTACTAAACTTGTGTTAGGAAGCAACTTAGCAATCCCATGACCTAGATTAACGTTGTGTTAGACTTGATTATCATATATTTTTTGAGTGCTTTAGTATAAATGGCTAATTTAATATTATTATATTAGGCTCGTTCGATCGTACGAGCGTGGATCCCGGAGCAGGTTCTCTCTTTACTTGCAAATTGGAGATTCAAGCAAGTATATCTTATCTTATTTACTGTTTAATTTTAGTTGTTATATTTTTCATGAGTTATTGCTTTAATATATATAATTGTGCGCGTCCGAGAATGACTCGGGTGCAGTCGACGAATGTGTCGATGAGTAGTGTAGAAGACTTAGTCTCTAGTAGACTCACCTAATATGTGGAGATATTCTGATATCTTCCTAGACCCTGTCACTTCTTATATTCATCACGATAACAAACTCATATTGGGATACGAGTTGGTGTACCTGACTAGCTATCGGCACATGCGACACGAATCACTATATAGTGCATAATCATGATAGTTGTATTTAACTAGTGACCTGGAAAGATTATTCGAAGTGTATACATCGTGTATTCGACTTATACATTTGCATTGGATGAGGAGGGAAACTGGTAGGCATAAATGATACATACATTGGTATCCGTAGTATCCAGAGGAGCTACGGGACTGATGTCCTCCTTTATGCAGATACCGTATTCTTCGGAGCATTATGGACGTTACATGTGCAGATACTACGCTCTTTGGAGCGTTGGACATTATGCCTACACCTACCCATACGTAGTAAGGTTTTTCTCAAATTGCATACACTTAGATGGATAAAACACAATGTTTACTTTATTCAGTATTTCTATTCGGCATGTATTTTTGTATCTTGTTATGTCCCTCTGAGGACCTGATTCTTTTCCAAATTTAGACGAGACATATTATCCGACCGTGTATGGGTCTGGACAGGAGATACGGTTTGCTACAGAGGAGCTGGAGATGCTTCCATCAGAGTTCCCGTGAGTCTTGGTAGGCCTACCATTTCAGACTTGAGAATCTTATCTATCCAGTGACGCTCTAGTCTAGTTATCTAATCTGCCTTTATGTACTTTTAATTCAGTGTTGTATTCAGTGGGTTTGTTCCCACCAGACTTATCTTTTTTTTATATATTGGCACTTAGACTTCGTATGCTTACTTTCAGTATTTACTTCATGACTTTCTGTATTTGTGTTGTGGTTGAGATTAGATGGTTACATGTGGCATATTTAGTTTAGTTATTGTAAACCCCCTGATTTTCAAGAATTTTTAAATTTGAATTTCCATAATTTTTTGGTATTTTCTGAGATTTTTCTCTAATTAAACTAATGTATTTTAATTATTAAATGATTTTTAATTGATGTTTATTAATATTAAAATATTATGAAAATAATATTTTCTAGTGTAAAATGAAAAACTAGACATAGGATAATTTTTCGAGAATTTATTGGACCCCGGAAGTATTTTTAAAGTCCTAAAAACTATTGTTTAATATAAACCGAATTAACCCTGAACCCGGTTCATTGAAACAAATTAAACCAAACCGGCCGGTCTGCCCGAACCGAACCGCCCCTAGGTCCTAACGAGTCAGATCCGGGTTCAACTCGACCCGCTTCTACCCGACCCGACCCGCCTAAATCCCTAACCCCCAAAGCTTCGTCTCCCCCGACTCTTCATCTCCGGCGGCCGTTTTCGCCGCCGTGGCCGCCGGAGACCGTCCGCTTCCTCTCCCCGAACACCCGCCGGCGCCTCCTCTTCCACTTCCGGCAACCCCCGACCCCTCCAGCTCCTCACCGCCCTATAAAACCTGCAGCCGACCCCAATTTTTCCCCTCCTTCGACTCCGGCTCTCCGCCCGACTCCAGCGCCCTCCGCCGCGAGCTTCCATCAGCTCCACCCGACCGCCCTCGACCTCTCCGGCCTCCCCAGAACCCGACGCCCCAGCCCAACTCCTCCGGCCACCCTCCTCAGCCTCCGTCCAGAAACCTCCAGCTTCGAGAACCCGCCTCCTGCCCTCACCCGACTCCGGCCAGTACCGCAGCACCGGCGCCGCCTCCACCCGCGCCCCAGCCAACTCCGGCGACACCCTCAGCCGTCCAGCACAGCCTTCGGTGAGCTCGGACACGACAGAGCCCAAGCACTAGCCAGGACACGGCCCGGACACATCCAGGACACGGTAGACTCGAACCCGGACACGCGCAACTCGATTTTTTGGAGCCCTGTTCAGGTACTCATTTCTTTCTCCTCGCTGCCCCGATTTTTGTTTTGTCAGTTGTGACGCGCAGGCTGTGTGACCCCCTTGGTGCCCGTGCAAACGGCTCGGTGCATCGCATCCTGTGGCGATCACGAACCGCGATCCAAAAACAGGAAAATCAATACCCTGTTTTACCCCGGAACTGAATACGCCCCGCCAAACGGGACGAATTGGTCGCACACAGTCTTTACCGAAACATGCGCGTCATTGATACGGACGTGCGGGATTTCGCAGAAGTTGATTTGGATGAGCGTGCACACCGGAATCAACGCGTATCCGCCGACAACGTCCCGTATCCGTCCATTCTAGAATACGTCGTAACTTTGTGTACACACGTCGAATCGAAACGAAACTTGCGCCATCTGACTCGTAGCAATACGCTGGTCCTGTGACCCAAGTTTGGTTCGATTCTGAGAACGTTGACAAAATCGCGTATCGTGGGCCCCACATACTCTACTTGATGGGCGATTTTGAAATTGGCTCATCGGAATCCAATTCTGGAAGTTCCATTGGGTTCGTATCATCGTTCCTAACTTGTTGACACTAAATTGGATGAATTTGGAGACCTTTGACCCTGACACATTTTTCGGTGCAAATCGGCCCACATGTGGACCCCGCTTTGACCAGGAAATATCATTTTTGCCGTTGTGTCCAAATTGGACTTAAGGACAGGCGTTTTTAGATATTTCATATTTTCTGAGACTGTTGGTTATGTTTATTTCAGCTTTTGGAGGAGTATTTACAGGACCCACTGATACAGGGACCGCTACTGGTATTCCAACCCCAGGCTAGTATACCTTGCCAAACATTGCAGTTCTTGTTACATATTTTCTTGTTTATTTATATTGTGGTACATGCTTAACCTAGGACCGTGTGGCTTACTTAGCGTCCGATTAATAGTCGGGTGCCAACCCCGTACGCGGTGTTGTGTACGTCATCTAGAGATGGACATTCGTGACCCTTTATATTCTCGTACTTGCATTATCAATTACGTTATACCCAAGACACCTGACACGAATCATGAGACAGAATCTTCCTGAAATATTCAAGGTGATTCTGTATAGGTTGCAGGATTTATGACAGACATTATATTCCTAGACATTATATTCATAGACATAGTATGACTCACTGCATTAGATATGATTTTACGTGACATGGACATGAGGCATCGTGGACATGAGATGTATGATTACATTTGGGTGGGGAGAGACACACAGGCTACAGGCTGATTATATATATATAGGCTACAACATAGTAAATTACATAGCATAGTATAACTGCTACCGGCTCCCCGACACAGAGCTTGTAGTGGTATCAGCCTAAGTTCTAGTGATGCTCTCAACTTGCATTTCACATAGATGGTTATATAGTTTACCCTATTGTTTCATTTATTGCTGCACTTTATTTATTTTGGCTTGTATTATCTGTACCGTGCTATGTCCCCTGAGGACCTGGATCCGGATTATGTCCCCAGGATTAGCAGACGAGGTTTATCCAGAGGTATACGGAACAGGAGCACTTCTCAGAACAGTACCAGTACCTGAGGACGAGGTGATCGCTGAGGACTTCTCCTGAACATCTGTTTCTTCCATGCTCAGTTTTATGGTAATTAAACTCTTTATTCCTGTTTAAAAGAATAATTGTAACAGACTTTATATCGGGATGTTCCCCGAGGTTAATTACTTGTGACTGGATGTTGTTTAATACTTTTTGTTGATATTGCTGTGTTTATTCTGTGGATGAGATTAGAAAACCATGATAGTTGTAATACAGCTTAAGTATGCCCCGATGGATCCATTAAATTGGGTTTGTCCATCGGTGTGTGCTGCTGGCCATTGCCACGTGTCTAGTCCCTCGATATTTTGGTACTGGGGCGTGACATGGTTTTTGTGGTGGCCCATGCAGGTTAACGACTAAATTGTTCGGTTTTAACTTAGGGACTGAACATGCCTGCAATAAAATAGGATAAGTTTTAGGATCTCATCCACTAGCTTGAAACGTTCTTAATATCTGTATCGTATTCGAATTAATTTTTGACTTGCATCTTGCCTTAAATCCTGTGCGCTTCTTATAGTTTATTTTTGATGCAGAGTAATAGATCCGAGAACCAGCGACGAGAATCCCTTAGATACACCGCACGATGCAGTGGTCACCTATGATGAAGGAGTAACACCCGAAGACCGAGGACAATCTTCTCAAAATGACCAAGCAGCCCAGCATAATTCAAGGTTCCGGTGTGAGGACATCCCGCCGCCTCCGCAGTTCACTCCACAGATGCCTGTCTTTCCACCAGGGCAAACCATGGATGGACAGCAGATATTTCAAATGATTTACGCAATGATGCAAGCCCAACAGCAAATTCATCAAGAGACTCAGCGTCACGAGGCAGAGTATTTGAGGACCAGCCTAGTAACCGCATTGGAGCAGGTGAACCCACAAGCCAGGCGACCAGCGATGGGTTCTATCACTGATTTTTGTCAGCTCAAGCCCCGTACCTTTTCTGGCAAGGAGGGACCAACCGAAGTTCATGAGTGGCTCACCAACATACAACACCAGTTGGAAGCAGCTGAACTTCCAAGAGAACGTTGGATGACCGCCGTTAGAATGCAGTTGACGGACAATGCTCATCACTGGTGGCTATCTGAAGAGACCCGACTCGGACCAGACCGAGTCACTTGGGAAGAGTTTTCCAGACTCTTTCAGAAGATGTACATTCCGGCTATCGCTCGATCCGAACTTCGGGACAAGTTCAATCGCCTCACTCAGGATGCTATGACGGTGGAAGAGTACAATGCGGAGTTCATTCATCTAAGTCGCTTCGCCCCTACTTTGATCCCGTCGGAAGAAGAGAAGGCTGAGAAGTTCTTCGACGGACTAAACTTCGAGCTACAGAGACTCATCGGATCCGTCGCACCTACCTCTTACTCGGACGTTCTCGCTGCAGCCCGACGCATGGAACGCGTCACCAGGAAAGAGACCAGTCTGAAACGGTCTTCCACATCAGCCAAAGCACCACAAGAAGAAGCTGCAAAGAGACCTCATATACACCAGCCACCCAGAGCCTCTCCGCAGACATTACCTACATGTCAATATTGTGGCAAGGTAGGCCATATTGAGAAGGACTGCAGACGCAAGTTGGGATTATGCTTGATTTGCGGAACCAATCAACACTTAGCCAAGGATTGTCCTCAGCATCGAGGAGGAGCACCAAGGATAAACCAACAAGCTCTACCAGCACCAGGAGGGTATCAGCCGAGGCCACCCTTGGCACCACAAGTAGCACTCTTCCAACAGGCCCAGCAGCAGCAGAGGAATCCACCACAAGGATGCGGACAAGCCTTCGCGATGACCTTGGAAGACGCGCAGAACCATGGAGTAGCTAATGCGAGTAAGTTTTTATAGTTTTCTGTTTCTAGTATTGCTTTATTTCATGCCTGCTGGTTCATGACCTTAGACTTAACCTGACAATTTTAACTTGCTAATAATAGATAACCTAGTGTTAACCTAGTAATTTTGAACTTGCTAAATAACCTAGAATATTTTATAAATGTTAACCTAATATGTTTTTAAATAATAACCTAGATTTTTCTAAAAACTGTAATTCTCTAGATTTCCTTCATCCGAGAAATTTCATAACTTCCATCGCTTAGGGAAATGATTTTCCCTATGTGTTATTCTTACACCCTCAACTTTGATTCTTCTTGATAGGAATGTGCTTTGAAAAATGTTTGTAACCGTGTCATCTCTGTTGACCGGTTATTCTTTGATTGCGAGTACGTAATCCTCTTAAGGGGGATAGATTGTAAACCCCCTGATTTTTAAGAATTTTTAAATTTGAATTTCCATAATTTTCTGGTATTTTCTGAGATTTTTCTCTAATTAAACTAAGGTATTTTAATTATTAAATAATTTTTAATTGATATTTATTAATATTAAAATATTATGAAAATAATATTTTCTGGTGTAAAATAAAAAACTAGACATAGGATAATTTTTCGGGAATTTATTGGACCCCGGAAGTATTTTTAAAGTCCTAAAAACTATTGTTTAATATAAACCGAATTAACCCTGAACCCGGTTCATTGAACCAAATTAAACCAAACCGGCCGGTCTGCCCGAACCGAACCGCCCCTAGGTCCTAACGGGTCGGATCCGGGTTCAACTCGACCCGCTTCTACCCGACCCGACCCGCCTAAATCCCTAACCCCCAAAGCTTCGTCTCCTCCGACTCTTCATCTCCGGCGGCCGTTTCCGCCGCCGTGGCCGCCGGAGACCATCCGCTTCCTCTCCCCGAACACCGGCCGGCGCCTCCTCTTCCACTTCCGGTAACCCCCGAGCCCTCCAGCTCCTCACCGCCCTATACAACCCGCAGCCGACCCCAATTTTTTCCCTCCTCCGACTCCGGCTCTCCGCCCGACTCCAGCGCCCTCCGCTGCGAGCTTCCATCAGCTCCACCCGGCCGCCCTCGACCTCGCCGGCCTCGTCAGAACCCGACGCCCCAGCCCAACTCCTCCGGCCGCCCTCTCAGCCTCCGTCCAGAAACCTCCAGCTTCGAGAACCCGCCTCCTGCCCTCACCCGACTCCGGCCAGTACCGCAGCACCCGTGTCGCCTCCACCCGCGCCTCGGCCGACTCCGGCGACACCCTCAGTCGTCCAGCACAGCCTCCAGCGAGCTCGGACACGACAGAGCCCAAGCCCTAGCCAGGACACGGCCCGGACACATCCAGGACACGGTAGACTCGAACCCGGGCACGCGCAACTCAATTTTTTGGAGCCCTGTTCAGGTACTCATTTCTCTCTCCTAGCTGCCCCGATTTCTGTTCCGTCAGTTGTGACGGGTAGGCTGTGTGACCCCCTCGGTGCCCGTACAAACCGCTCGGTGCATCGCGTCCTGTGGCGATCGTGAACCACGATCCAAAAACAGGAAAATCAATACCCTGTTTTACCCCGGAACTTAGTACGCCCCGCCAAACGGGACGACTTGGTCGCACGCGGTCTTTACCGAAATGTGCGCGTCGTTGATACGGACGTGCCAAATTTCACAAAAGTTGATTTGGATGTGCGTGCACACCGAAATCAACCCGTATCCGCCGACAACGTCCCGTATCCGTCCATTCTGGAACACGTCGTAACTTTATGTACACACGTCGGATTGAAACAAAACTTGCACATCAGACTCGTAGCAATACGCTGGTCCTGTGACCGATGTTTGGTTCGATTCTGAGAACGTTGACAAAATTGCGTATCGTGGGCCCCACAAGCTCCACTTGACGGGCGATTTTGAGATCGGCTCATCGGAATCCAATTCTGGAAGTTCCGTTGGGTTCGTATCATCGTTCCTGACTTGTTGACACTAAGTTGGACGAATTTGGAGACCATTGACCCTGACACATTTTTGGGTGCAAAGCGGCCCACATGTGGACCCCGCTTTGACCAGGAAATGTTATTTTTGCCCTTGTGTCCAAATTGGACTTAAGGACAGGTGTTTCTAGCTATTTCATATTTTCTGAGACTGTTGGTAATGTTCATTTCAGCTTTTGGAGGAGTATTTACAGGACCAACTGATACAGGGACCGCTACTGGTATTCCAACCCCAGGCAAGTGTACCTTGCCAAACATTGCAGTTCTTGTTACATATTTTCTTGTTTATTTATATCGTGGTACATGCTTAACCTAGGACCGTGTGACTTACTTAGCGTCCGATTAATAGTCGGGTGCCAACCCTGTCACGCCCCAGTCCCCAAATACCGAGGGACCGGACGCGTGATAATGGCCAGCAGTACGCACCGATGGACAAACCCAATTTAATGGATCCATCAGGGCATACTTAAGCTGTAAAATCAAGTCTACGACAACATGGCACAACTAATCTCATCCACACAAGATATAAAATATGATCCACAGAATAAATAAGGAATGTAAATCATCAATGCGTCTCAACAAAGTACTTCGGGGAACCACCCGATAAATATCTAGTACAATGGTTCAACAGACCAGAATATAAAAGACTGAAATAAATAAATAAATACTGAGCATGAAACATGGATGCTCAGGCAAAGTCTTCAGCTAACACCTCGTCCTCGGGTGTCGGTCCAGCTCCTGCTCCGGTCCCGTATATCTCGGGATAAACCTCGTCTGCAAAATTTGGGGAAAAATCCGGATCCAGGTCCTCAGGGGACATAGCAAGGTACAAGAAAGCTCATGCCAATAAATAAATAAGTAGTGCAGCAATCATAAATAAATAAAGCAATAGGGTAAATATGTAACCATCTAAGTGCAATGCAAGTGAGAGCATCACTAGTCTCAGGCTGAGCCACTACAAGCTCTGTGTCAGGAAGCCGGTAGCGGTAATAACCGGTAATGTGTCTAGCTCTGCTCCGAGAGTCTACGACCTCACAATAGTAGAAGATATATATATAAACAGCCTGTAGCCTGTGTGTCTCTCCCCACCCAATGAAATCACACGTCTCATGTCCATGACACGCAAGATCAAAACTAATGCAGCAAGTCATAATAAGGTCTAAGATTATAATATCCATGTCCAGTCCTGTATCCTATACAGAATCACCACGAATATCTCGGAAAGATCCTGTCTCATGAATGGTGTCAAGTGTCCTGGGTCAAAGTGTACTTGGTAAGACCAGTACGAGAATATAAGGGGTCACGGATGTCCATCTCTAGATGACAATACACAACACCGCGTACGGTGTTGGCACCCGACTAATAATCGGACGCTGAGTAAGTCACACGGTCCTAGGTTAAGCATGCACAGCAATATAATGAAGCAAGGAAAATATGTAACAATACTGCAGAGTTTGGCAAGGTACACTTGCCTGATGTCCGAATACCAACAGCTGTCCCTGTATCGGTGGATCTTGTGGGTACTCCTCCAAAAGCTGTAATAACCATCACCAACAGTCTCAGATGATGTCAAATAGCTAGCAACGCCTGTCCTTACGTCTAATTTGGACACAGGGGCAAAAATGACATTTTCGGGCCAAAGCGGGTTCCATATGTGGGCCACTTTGTACCGAAAAGTGTGTCAGGATCAAAGGTCTCCAAATTCCTCAAACTCAGTGTCAACAGGTCAAGAACGATGATACGAACCCAACGGAACTTCCAGAATTGGATTCCGATGAGCCGATCACAAAATCGCCCGTCAAGTGGAGCCTGTGGGGCCCACGATTCACGATTTTGTCAACGTTCTCAGAATCGGACCAAACTTGGGTCACAGGACCAACGTATTGCTACGAGTCCGATAGCACAAGTTTCGTCTCGATCCGACGTGTATACACAAAGTTACAACGTGTTCCAAAAAAGTCGGATACGGGGTGTTGTTCGTGGATACGCGTTGATTCCGGGGTGCACGTACCTCCGAATGGACTTCTGCGAAATCCCACACGACCGTATCAATGACGCGCACGTTTCGATAAAGACCGCGTGCGACCAAGTCGTCCCGTTTGGCGGGGCGTACTCTGTTCCAGGGTGAAACAGGGCGTTGGTTTTCCTGTTTTTGGATCGAGGTGTGCGATCACCACAGGACGCGATGCACCGAGCGGATTGCACGGGCACCGAGAGGGTTATATAGTCTACGCGTAGAAACTGACGGAAACTAAAACAGAGTTACGATGAGGGAGAAAATGATACCTGAACAGGACTCCGTGAATCTGAGTTTCCACGTGTCCGAGAGTCACTTTGTGTCCTGGTCGTGTCCTCGCGTGTCGGGTTGCTGTGTCCAGACCTAGGGTCTGACTCAGGACAGCGGAGTTTCGTCGGAGGGTGTCGGCTCGGGGAAGGCAGCGGGGTGGTGAGTTCGGCCGGTCGGCACCGCGAGGGATGGCTGCTTTGGAGTCGTCCGAAGAGGGAAGTCAGACGGCCGCGGGGTCGTCTCCGGTCCTCAACGGCTCGGCGGCGCTCGAGGACGGCCGCGGGTTGGTCGTCGGGGCATCTAGGGTTCGCTCGGGGCTACGCCGACGGGGTCGGGGCTGACTCCAGGCGGGTCGAGTCCGAAGAGGGATGGCCGGCGAGATGGGCAGCGGCCAACGGACTCCGGCGAGGTCGGATTGGGGATGAGGAGGGTGAACAGGAGGAAAGGTAGGGGTCGATCACAGGGGCGGCGGCTGCTTCTAGGGTTTCGGATTGGCTCGCTCGTCGAGGCAGGGGGGGTTATACTGCTACAGGGAATCCGGTGGGTATGGGTTTCCAATGGGTTTCGGGTCGGGTTTGCTTGGTTCGGTTCGGTTTTAGCAACCCAATAGCTTTTAGAGCTTAGGACGTTACTCCGGAGTCCAATAAATTCACCGAAAAATGCCATGCGTCCGGTTTTCCATGTTGCACCACAATTTCTTATTTCCATAATATTTTAACACCAATTAACAGCATTTAAAAATATTTAACTCATAATTACCTTGGTTCTTCATCCAAAAATACCGAAAATCAGGGAAAATTATATTAAACTTTCTCTGAAAATTAGGGTGTTTATAATCTTCCCTCCTTAAAAGGATTGCGTCCTCGCAATCAAAGAATAAGCTACTAAAAGAAAGAGTTATGGAAATACAAGGTGGCTTAGTTTACAACTGCCTCCTCAAACAAGTGGGGGTAACGCTGGCGCATACTATCTTCTCGTTCCCAAGTAGATTCGCCCGGAGAATGATGTTTCTATGCTACACGAACCAGTCTGATTGTCTGTCCCCGCAATGTCTTCTTACTGACATCGAGGATGCCAGCTGGTTGTTCTTCTTATCTTAAGCTTGGGCCCACTGCGATCTCGGAATGGTCGACTACGTGACTTGGGTCGGTCACGTACCTTCGCAGCTGTGAGACGTGGAATACGTCATGCACTCCCTCTAAGGATGGTGGTAATGCAAGACAATAAGCCACCTCACCAACGCGCTCTAGAATGTCAAATGGCCCAATATACCGTGGGCTCAACTTGCCTCTGTTCCCGAATCTGATAGTACCACGAGTGGGCGAAATCCTCAAGAATACGTGCTCTCCTTCTTTGAACTCTAGGGGACGTCTCTGTGTATCTGCCCAATGCTTCTGTCTGTCCTGAGCTGCTCGTAGATGATTCTGAATCTGTTTCACCTTTTCCACTGTCTGCGTTACCAATTCTGGACCCAGTATTTGACGTTCACCAACGTCACTCCAACATATAGGCGATCTGCACTTTCTTCCGTATAATGCCTCGAATGGTGCTATCTGAATGCTGGCCTGATAACTGTTGTTGTAGGAGAACTCCACTAAATGCAAATGATCTTCCCAAGATCCTCCGAAATCTAGCATACATGATCGCAACATATCCTCCAAGATCTGAATGGTGTGCTCCGATTGGCCATCTGTCTGCGGGTGGTAGGCTGTACTGAATTTGAGTCTGGTACCCAGACTCTCTTGCATGCTTCGCCAGAAATGAGATATAAATCTCGAATCTCGATCCAATACAATACTAACCGGCACTCCATGTAATTTGACAATTTGTCGCATATACATGTCGGCTAGTACCTCTGTGGACTGTCCAACTCTAAATGGCAAGAAGTGTGCCGATTTAGTGAGTCTATCCACGATAACCCATACTGCATCTCTTCCGCTGGGGCTCCTTGGAAATCATGTGACAAAATCCATCGTGATATGTTCCCACTTCCATTCTGGTATAGGCAGCGGCTGTAACATACCTGCAGTCCTCTGATGTTCGGCCTTTACTTGCTGGCAGACTAAGCATTTGGCCACAAATCTTGCAATCTCCCTTTTTATTCCGTGCCACCAGTAATACTGTCTCAAGTCTCGGTACATCTTGGTTCCTTCTTGGTGAACAGAGTACATAGAGCTATGTGCTTCAGTCATTAACTCTTGTCTAAATTCTCCATTTGGAACATACAAGCAATTTCTAAACCTCAATGTCCCGTCTTCGTGTATGCGAAGTCCTGTCTGCATGCCTGCTTCTGTCCTCTCCTTCAGTCTTTGAAATCTAGCATCGGTGGGCAAGGCCTCTTTAATCTTCTCCACGAGTGACGACTTGACTTCGAGATTAGCTAGCAATCCACTCTGTCCTAGTAAAACAACCTCTATCTGAAGCTCCTATAGATCTCTTAATAACTCGGGCTGCATCGTCAAGAAATAAGCCGTAGGCTTCCTGCTCAGTGCGTCTGCTACGACATTCGCCTTTCCCGGATGGTACTGCAGATCTATGTCAAAATATACCATCAGTTCAAGCCAACGTCTCTGCCTCATATTAAGCTTCTTCTGAGTATATACATACTTCAGACTCTTGTGATCTGTAAATATGTCTACCTTTTTCTCATAAAGGTAGTGCCTCCAAATCTTTAATGCAAATATAACTGCTGCTAACTCCAGATCGTGTGTTGGGTAGTTCTTCTCGTGGACCTGTAACTGTCTTGATGCATAAGCAATGACTTTGCCATGTTGCATCAAAACACATCCCAGTCCACTACCTGATGCATCACTGTAAACAACAAAACCTCCTGACCCTGAAGGAAGAGTCAAGACAGGTGCTGTTGTTAATCTTCTCTTTAATTCTTTGAAGGCCTTCTGGCAGTCTTCTGTCCATATAAACTCCTGGTCTTTACGTGTCAGCTTCGTCATCGTTTCTGCAATTCTCGAGAAATTTTCTACAAACCTTCGGTAATATCCCGCGAGTCCGAGAAAACTTCTCACCTCTGCCACTGATGTGGGTGTAGGCCAAGTCTCTATTGCCGCAACTTTCTCTGGATCCACTGAAAGTCCTTCTCCTGAGATGATATGTCCCAAGAAAGGTACTTTGTCCATACAAAACTCACACTTACTGAGTTTGGCATATAACTTTTCCTGTCTCAAGGTCTCTAACACGATTCTGAGATGCTCCTCGTGCTCTTCGTGGTTCTTGGAATATATAAGAATATCGTCAATGAATACAACCACAAATTTATCCAAGAACTGATGGAAGACTCTATTCATTAAACTCATAAACACTGCTGGCGCGTTGGTTAAACCAAACGGCATTACCAAGAACTCATAATGTCCATACTTGGTCCTGAAAGCTGTCTTCGGTATGTCTTCCTTCCTTACCTTGATCTGATGATAGCCGGATCGAAGGTCAATCTTCGAGAATACCCTAGCACCACTTAATTGATCGAATATATCATCAATACGTGGTAAGGGATACCTGTTCTTGATGGTCACAGCATTTAGTGCCCTGTAGTCAATGCACAACCGTACTGTTCCATCCTTCTTCGGCACAAACAATATGGGTGCTCCCCAAGGTGAAACACTGGGCCGAATGAAACCCTTCTCCAGAAGGTCGTCAACCTGTTCTTTCAACTCCACTAACTCCTTAGGTGCCAGCCGATATACAGATGAAGTGATAGGCTCTGCTCCTGGAGTTAAGTCTATTATGAATTCTATTTCCCGATCAGGTGGTAAACCTGGAAGATCATCAGGAAATACATCCACAAACTCTGATATAACTCTTGGGTAACCTGTCTCTCCTTCTACTGATAGTACCCTAAAAGTAGGCTGAACTCCTTGCTCTACTGCTCCTCGAAGAAACTCAAATTCTGGATGTCCAGGCGGTCTAAATATAACCTTTCCAAGCCGACAATCAAGAGTCGCATGATACTGACTTAACCAGTCCATACCAAGTACAACATCATAGTCAGGCATGGAAAAGATTAGGAATTGAGCTCGCATTTCTCTTCCACAAACTACTATAGAACATGATCTACAGACGTCACTAACCGGAATAATTTCACCTCCCGTAAGAATCTTCTTCATCTTCAGAAGGGGTGCGGTAGCTACTCTATGGGTAGCTACAAAGCTAGCAGCTATAAATGAATGCGATGCTCCAGAATCAAATAATGCGACAGCTGATAATGAAGCTACTAAAATAGTACCTACGATGACCTCGCCCGCAGTAGCTTCCTCCTCAACAGCTAATGGAAATGCCTGTCCTCATCCCTGAGCTGGACCTCTCTGCTGCTGCTGAGTCTGCTGAAATAGAGCTGCCTACGGTGCCAGTGGTGGTCTCTGCTAATTTCCTCCTGGGGCTGGTGGCCTGACGCCTCCAACTCCTGCCTGCTGGGCTCCTACTGCTGGATAAGCTGGTCGTGGTGCAGGTAAAGCTAGTCTCGGTGCTCCGTCTCTGCGTTCAGAATAGTCCCTGGAAAAGTGCTGGTTGGATCCGCAGCTCAGACATAGTCCCAACTTACGCCTGCATTCTCTCTCAATGTGTCCTACCTTGCCGCAGTGGTGACAAGCAGGAAGAGATATGGCCCTGTGTGCTGCTCTATCTGGCATACTCCTCTGGAATCGTTTTACAGAATCTCCTGGTACTGTCTTGGATGGTGCGGATGTGTTTGGCCTCTTCAGATTTGATTCCCTTCTAGTGACGCGCTCCATGCGTCGTGCTGCTGCAAGGACCTCAGTATAAGATGTAAGTGCGACCAAGCCAATCAATCGCTGGAGCTCGAATTTCAGTCCGTCAAAGAACTTCTCAGCTTTCTCTTCCTCTGTCAAGATCAAGGTTGGGGCAAAGTGACTTAGGCGAATAAATTTTGCATTGTATTCTTCCACTGTCATATTGCCTTGGATAAGGCGGTTGAACTTGTCTCTGAGCTCTGATCGTGCAACTGCTGGAATGTACATCTCTTGGAAGAGTCTGGAGAACTCTTCCCATGTGACTCGGTCATGTCCGAGCCTCCTTTCTTCTGCTAACCATCAATGGTGTGCATTTTCAGTTAACTGCATTCTGACTGCAGTCATCCACTTCTCTCTCGAAAGTTCAGCGGCTTCCAACTGATGCTGTATGTTTGTGAGCCATTCATGAACTTCTGTTGGCCCTTCTTTACCAGAAAATGTACGAGGCTTAAGATGACGGAAGTCGGTGATAGATCCCGTCGCTGTTCGCCTCGTTGGTGGATTTGCCTGCTCTAATGCGGATACCAGGCTGGTCCTCAGATACTCTGCCTCCTGGCGATGGGCCTCTTGCTGAATCTGCTGCTGGGCTTGCATCATGGCGTACATCATCTGGAATATCTGTTGCTCGTCCATGGCTTGTCCTGGCGGGAAAACTGGCATCTGCGGAGTGAACTGTGGTGGAGGTGGGATGTCATCTCTCCGGAACCTTGGATTAGGCTGACCGGTTTGATCGCTCTGTGATGCTTGTCCTCCATTCCCTGGAGTCACTCCGTCTCCATAAGTAACCACAGCATCATATGGTGTATCCAAAGGAATCTCGTCTCCGTTCCTGGGATCCATTACTCTGCAACCAAAAGATAAACTATAAGAACGCTCAGAGGAATCAATACAGGATGCAGTTCAAGTGACAAATTTTGAGTTCGATATAGAGTTCAATAATGGTTTAAATAATGGATGAGATCCTATAACTTATCCTATCCTTAGGGCAGGCTGGTTCGGTCCCTAAGTTAAAACCGAACAATTTGTCGTAGACCTGCATGGGCCACCACAAAAAACTATGTCACGCCCCAGTCCCCAAATACCGAGGGACCGAACGCGTGATAATGGCCAGCAGTACGCACCGATGGACAAACCCAATTTAATGGATCCATCAGGGCATACTTAAGCTGTAAAATCAAGTCTACGACAACATGGCACAACTAATCTCATCCACACAAGATATAAAATATGATCCACAGAATAAATAAGGAATGTAAATCATCAATGCGTCTCAACAAAGTACTTCGGGAAACCACCCGATAAATATCTAGTACAATGGTTCAACAGACCAGAATATAAAAGACTGAAATAAATAAATAAATACTGAGCATGAAACATGGATGCTCAGGCAAAGTCTTCAGCTAACACCTCATCCTCGGGTGTCGGTCCAGCTCCTGCTCCGGTCCCGTATATCTCGGGATAAACCTTATCTGCAAAATCTGGGGAAAAATCCGGATCCAGGTCCTCAGGGGACATAGCAAGGTACAAGAAAGCTCATGCCAATAAATAAATAAGTAGTGCATCAATCATAAATAAATAAAGCAATAGGGTAAATATGTAACCATCTAAGTGCAATGCAAGTGAGAGCATCACTAGTCTCAGGCTGAGCCACTACAAGCTCTGTGTCGGGGAGCCGGTAGCGGTAATAACCGATAATGTGTCTAGCTCTGCTCCGAGAGTCTACGACCTCACAATAGTAGAAGATATATATATATAAACAGCCTGTAGCCTGTGTGTCTCTCCCCACCCAATAAAATCACACGTCTCATGTCCATGACACGCAAGATCAAAACTAATGCAGCAAGTCATAATAAGGTCTAAGATTATAATGTCCATGTCCAGTCCTGTATCCTATACAGAATCACCACGAATATCTCGGGAAGATCCTGTCTCATGAATGGTGTCAAGTGTCCTGGGTCAAAGTGTACTTGGTAAGACCAGTACGAGAATATAAGGGGTCACGGATGTCCATCTCTAGATGACAATACACAACACCGTGTACGGTGTTGGCACCCGACTAATAATCGGACGCTGAGTAAGTCACACGGTCCTAGGTTAAGCATGCACAGCAATATAATGAAGCAAGGAAAATATGTAACAATACTGCAGAGTTTGGCAAGGTACACTTGCCTGATGTCCGAATACCAACAGCTGTCCCTGTATCGGTGGATCTTGTGGGTACTCCTCCAAAAGCTGTAATAACCATCACCAATAGTCTCAGATGATGTCAAATAGCTAGCAATGCCTGTCCTTACGTCCAATTTGGACACAGGGGCAAAAATGACATTTCCGGGCCAAAGCGGGTTTCATATGTAGGCCACTTTGTACCGAAAAGCGTGTCAGAGTCAAAGGTCTCTAAATTCCTCAAACTCAGTGTCAACAGTTCAGGAACGATGATACGAACCCAACGGAACTTCCAGAATTGAATTCCGATGAGCCGATCACAAAATCGCCCGTCAAGTGGAGCCTGTGGGGCCCACGATACACGATTTTGTCAACGTTCTCAGAATCGGACCAAACTTGGGTCACTGGACCAGCGTATTGCTACGAGTCCGATGGTGCAAGTTTTGTCTCGATCCGACGTGTATACACAAAGTTACAGCGTGTTCCAGAAAAGTCGGATACGGGGTGTTGTTCGCGGATACACGTTGATTCCGGGGTGCACGCACCTCCGAATCGACTTCTGCGAAATTCCACACGACCGTATCAACGACGCGCACGTTTCGGTAAAGACCGCGTACGACCAAGTCGTCCCGTTTGGCGGGGCGTACTCAGTTCCGGGGTAAAACAGGGCGTTGGTTTTCCTATTTTTGGATCGAGGTGTGCGATCACCACAGGACGCGATGCACCGAGCGGATTGCACGGGCACTGAGAGGGTTATACATTCTACGCGTAGAAACTGACGGAAACTAAAACAGAGTTACGATGAGGGAGAAAACAATACCTAAACAGGGCTCCGTGAATCTGAGTTTCCACGTGTCCGAGAGTCACTTTGTGTCCTGGTCGTGTCCTCGCGTGTCGGGTTGCTGTATCCAGACCTAGGGTCTGACTCAGGAAGCGGAGTTTCGTCGGAGGGTGTCGGCTCGGGAAAGGCAGCGGGGCGGTGAGTTCGGCCGGTCGGTACCGCGAGGGATGGCTGCTGTGGAGTCGTCCGAAGAGGGAAGTCAGACGGCCGCGGGGTCGTCTCCGGTCCTCAACGGCTCGACGGCGCTCGAGGACGGCCGCGGGTTGGTCGTCGAGGCGTCTAGGGTTCGCTCGGGGCTACGCCGGCGGGGTCGGGGCTGACTCCAGGCGGGTCGAATCCGAAGAGGGATGGCCGGCGAGATGGGCAGCGGCCAACGGACTCCGGCGAGGTCGGATTGGGGAGGATGAGGGTGAACAGGAGGAAAGGTAGGGGTTGATCACAGGGACGGCGGCTGCTTCTAGGGTTTCGGATTGGCTCGCTCGTCGAGGCAGGGGGGGTTATACTGCTACAGGGAATCCGGCGGGTATGGGTTTCCAATGGGTTTCGGGTCGGGTTTGCTTGGTTCGGTTCGGTTTTAGCAACCCAATAGCTTTTAGAGCTTAGGACGTTACTCCGGAGTCCAATAAATTCACCAAAAAATGCCATGCGTCCGGTTTTCCATGTTGCACCACAATTTCTTATTTCCATAATATTTTAACACCAATTAATAGCATTTAAAAATCTTTAACTCACAATCACCTTGGTTCTTCATCCAAAAATATCGAAAATCCGGGAAAATTATATTAAACTTTCTCTGAAAATTAGGGTGTTTACAAACCCCGTACGCGGTGTTGTGTACGTCATCTAGAGGTGGACATTCGTGACCCTTTATATTCTCGTACTTGCATTATCAAGTACGTTATACCCAGGACACCTGACACGAATCATGAGACAGAATCTTCCTAAAATATTCAAGGTGATTCTGTATAGGTTGCAGGATTTATGACATAGACATTATATTCCTAGACATTATATTCATAGACATAGTATGACTCACTGCATTAGATATGATTTTATGTGACATGGACATGAGGCATCGTGGACATGAGACGTATGATTACATTTGGGTAGGGAGAGATACATAGGCTACATGCTGATTATATATATATATATAGGCCACAATATAGTAAATTACATAGCATAGTATAACTGCTACCGGCTCCCCGACACAGAGCTTGTAGTGGTATCAGCCTAAGTTCTAGTGATGCTCTCAACTTGCATTTCATATAGATGGTTATATAGTTTACCCTATTGTTTCATTTATTACTGCACTGCATTTATTTTGGCTTGTATTATCTGTACCTTGCTATGTCCCCTAAGGACCTGGATCCGGATTATGTCTCCAGGATTAGCAGACGAGGTTTATCCAGAGGTATACGGAACATGAGCACTTCTCGGAACAGTACCAGTACCTGAGGACGATGTGATCGCTGAGGACTTCTCCTGAACATCTGCTTCTTCCATGCTCAGTTTTATGGCAATTAAACTCTTTATTCCTGTTTAAAAGAACAATTGTAACAGACTTTATATCGGGATGTTCCCCGAGGTTAATTACTTGTGACTGGATGTTGTTTAATACTTTTTGTTGATATTACTGTGTTTATTCTGTGGATGAGATTAGAAAACCCTGATAGTTGTAATACAGCTTAAGTATGCCCCGATGGATCCATTAAATTGGGTTTGTCCATCAGTGTGTGCTGCTGGCCATTGCCACGTGTCTAGTCCCTCGATATTTTGGGACTGGGGCATGACAGTTGTGGACTTAGTCCATTTACAGCGTAGTACATCTAGATAGGGCCATTAAATTGGGAACCTATTCTAGTTTGTATTAGCTGGCCTAGTCACGTATCAGTTTTATTACAGTTTGGGACTGTGGCATGACATAGTTTATTGGTGACCCATGCAAGTCCTATTTATCGCTTATGTTATGGTATCATGTCCAGCGAGCCTGCAATAGGATAAAAGTTATTAGATCTCGTCCACAATGATTACCATATTTGAACCTCTTTCGTAATTAGATATTTGAATACCTATATCATGTTTGTTTGTTTTTGTACCTTTCTAATTTAGTTCTATTTCTTACAGAAATATGAACTTGCCCAGTGGACATGCGACTGATGGAGTTGACCCTGCGTCAAACACCATGCCTGGTGAGAACAGGACACTAGCTACCCCAGGAGACCACTCCCCAAGACAACCACTGGTTTTTTCGATGACCCCATCGATCTACGTCGATCTTACACAGAGAGCTGCACCAGTTCAGCAGGAGGGACAGACCTCCCAGACCCCGACGCGCTAGCCGGATACACCATTGCCTCCACCTCCACCTTTTCCACCCCAGATGTCGTATGAGGCCATATCCCCAGCAGATGTCGAATATGCCCTTTCCTACTCAGATGCCTCAGCATTAGGGATAATCTCAGATGTTCCAGATCTTTTAGGCGATGATGTAGGCGCAATGGCAACAAACTAAGGTGATGCATGAGGTAGAGCTTGATGACGGCTCTAGAGAGATCACATGTACCTGCACCAGCTGAGCCATCAGGCACAATCCGGTGGTTTCATCAGATGAGCCCAAGGACTTTTTCGAGTAGTGAGACCCCTGAGGAGGTGACAGATTGAATCGCCAGCACAAAGATGTTACTGGAGGCTTCCTTGTTACCACCATACGTATGGATGACTGCAGTGAGGGCACAGTTGGCTGGTAATGCCCATGCAGTACAGCGTCGACAGGACCCAGACGTGGGAACAATTGTCACAACCCGCACTCGGAATGAGGGTACGAGTACGTGGGTACGTCCAACCTATATCGCAGCATTGGCGGTAGAACGTTGTCTAGGTCAGTAATACTATCTACACATCTTATACAATATATATAAGGTATCTGGCATGCTATCTCAACTCCAAATGGAGGATAATATGAATATGATAATCAATACTCAATCATAATATAAAACTAAAGGAAAAGAAATATACGATATGTAATAGAAAAAAAGAGTCACAAGTCACAAATACAATCCAACCAAGTCTAATAGTCTAGCCACAACACAATAGTCTCAAATATAATATAAATAATAATATTTGTACCTCTAAAGTATCCATCCAAACCATCCCTCCTTATGTGACAGATAACATGGCGATTAACGTGGCAGCTGACATGGCAAATTATAAATTAAAATTACTATTAATATTAAAATTAAAATTAAAATTAACATTAACGTTAACATTAACATAAAAATTAACTTTAATATTAACATTAAAATTAATATTAAAATTAAAATTAATATTAATATTAACATGGAAAAAATTTTGGTGATTAATTTTTTGGGTTAAAATTTTCCATGTTAGCTATCATATAATGCTATTTAGCATACCATGTCAGTCGCCACATAAGAAGGAATAGTTTGGAAGGATATTTTGGAGGGTACGAATAGCATTACTCATATATTATACATGCCAAAATATCTAAATTGAGACATATACAGTATAATAAAGAAAATATCTAAGTCTTCTCAGGAGCTGGCACTAGATCATCATCATACTCTTAGGGAGCAACCTTAAACGACTCACCATCATGTGGCCCGTAGAAAGTGGGACACATATCCTCTAACAAATCATATGAGAAATATATCCAGTCAGGATTGGAGCAAAGTACAAAACTCTAAAAGTAGTTCCATATACATGGTAGAGAATATATAATAAGTAATAGAAAAGAATACAAGACATATAAGTAATTAGAAAATGGAAATATAACTGAGATAAGCAGGTAAAATATTGGAAAGATAAATACATGCAATATAGAATGAACTGCAAATAAGAGAAACTAGAATACTAACTAAATATCTTAATGTACAAGTTCGTTATGTTATCGGTCTAGGTTGAACACGTTTATTCTAAGGTAACTCGATTGGGTGTATAATCGACATGAACATGAATACACTATAGACTTTGATCACATAGCCAACTTCTACGCCTCTAGCCCAACCAATACTTATGGATACGATCATGACACGTTACATACACGAATATAATATAAGTACACAGAGAACACGAATGAACACGAGCACAAGAAATACCCGATGTACATGATAAAGTACATATGAAAGAAGTATCCGGAGTATACGATAAGGGATAACATATCCTGACTTGATCCATATAGTACAGTCCGTATAAAAATGTGTCAGAATCAAGTATACAGTTCTAGAACATGTGATTACACTATCATCTAATAAAAACTAACGGAGAGATGTACTCGCCAGTGGTCCAGAGCAAATAGTGTGACTCGGTATCCAAACAGGTGTTACACAGACTTATATATAAAGTTTCATATCATTTTGTGTAATAAAGTGATAAACATGTTAAAATATGCTAGAATATAATTTCTAGGCCATTTCTAGGTCATATTAGTCAAACTATGCCAATACCTTAATTTTAGGTCCATACCTAGCTTCTAGGTTGATTACAAGTCCAAAATAGTACTTTTTAGGTGATACTAGGCCATATCTAGATTCTAGGTCATTACTAGTCAATATCTAGGTCAAACTAAATAACACAATTAAAACTAGCTAATATCTTGTTAATATTAGACCATACTAGCTAACCTCAAGTTATAATAACTAATATTAACTGACACTATACTAGCTAGGTAATTAAGATACAATATCAAATATTATATACACATATGTATACTTACTATATATATATATATATATATATATATATATATATATATATATATATATATATATATATATAAGGTATCTTATAATACTTAATTAATACCTAATATCTTATCTATGTATTCTTAACATACCTATTACCTTGATTCCTCAAACCTTAGCTCTCTAATTCAATAATACTTGGCATCACATGGATACCCATCTAGTGTATCATACTTAAACTAACCAAAACTGGAACTTGACACCCACTAGACTCACATACTCATCTATTCCCACTTGAACGCTGATACATAGTGCACAAGTGTGCAACACTGAACATTGCTTCCAAACTCCCTAATACTCATGTATCACAAATCCAACTCACCCAACCTGTACACATAGATACTTACAGTCCCTCACAACTTAATTCACATACACATACACCCCATATCACCCAACTGATACATCACTGCCCCAATTTCCGCCTAATACCAATATGTATATATGCCCAGGTTACTCCAATAACTAGTACACCATCACCTTGTCATTAGCATACACTTGGTACACTAACCCAAGCACATCATACACACACATGGATGAACCACTACACACAGTTGATGTTCTTCCAGATTTACCCAAGCATGTACTTCATAACTCAGTGCAGATCCAAAATGAGCCTGCAACTGTAAACCCCCTCGACAAATGTAGGATTTATTTAAAATTAAGGAGCAACCACAATCCAATTCCCAAGTACCCAAATTAGGGTGTTAGTCTACACCAAGCCTGCTACGCCACGACTCTTATGTACCACCCCAAATCTAGTTCTATATGTCTTCAATACATTAGGAAATCACCATGTATAATTGTTTAATTAAATTAAATTAAATGCCAATTCTACCTCAAGCAGGACCTAACCCAGCCCATATGCTCCCTTGCATGTGGACCAGCCCCCACTTCCATGAGTCCTGGCCGGCCCAAGCCTCGAGGCCAGCCCACAAACTTCCCATATATAAATACACATATTCTACCATTAGAAACCCTAAAACAAACTATTCATTACTCTTCCCCAAACCCTAGTCGAACACATAAACCAAGCCCTCCTTCCCGACCGAGCAGCACCGCCTTCGACTACACAAACACCCTCACCACCACCGCAAGTCGCCACCCCCACTACCCCAACCGCCATCAGCACCGCTCCACACCCGTGGCAGACCAATCCCGACCATCCCAACCGCCATCATCACCGCCCCACACCCGCGGCAGACCAATCCCGACCGCCCCAATCGCCATCAGCACCACCCCACACCCGCGATAGACCAACCCCGACCCCCCACGGCGTGACCTCCATCCAGGCGCCGCTCCCCCGTCGACCCAAACAGCTATAGCCGCTGCTGCGACCCCAGCCGTTTCTGTTGTTGTTGCTGCCGGAGTTGCCGTACGACGTCGGAGCCACCGTACAGGAGGCTGACGTCGACTGGACAGCACCCCCTCGACTACGATTGGTAAACACCCCTCCTTCATTGTATGATTGATAAATCGTGACAACTGTATCGTCGTGTCGAATGACGACACGACTAAGTCACAGTAAACCATGTGTATAAGTATGAATATTCAATTAGATTAAATGGAGTTTATGGTTAATAATTATTTCGACCATATAACCTGTGCAGAAAACTTGTATTCCACCTAAAATCGTAGTCATAGACTTAGTCCATTTATGCATGGGGAATAATAAAGTGTAATCTAACAAGACGTAGTGTAGTCTCGTAAACTATAAATTAGTGATTTATTTACATGAGGTACACAGTGACAGAGGACAGGGCACATTTTCATCTTAGCTACGTGCACACACGACCCTGTAGTCGATCCACCGTGAACTTGCGTCAATACCTAAGAGCAACGTCATAAGTCGTGTTTGTATTGTTTAGTGTCTGATGTAGATTTCTATATTATATTGTGTGTTAGGATCATCGGATCAGTCAGGAGACACCACAGGAGAAGGCTTTTGGCGTTCACAGCTTGAGGACTCAGGCAAGATACCTTACCATATTTACTATTTAAGTTAATGCTGCATATGTTGTATGATATTTTGTTGTTCTATTTCATATGACTGTGTGCGTCCGATATTGATTCGGGTGCCATCGACGGATGCGTCGATGATTTAGTATGCTTGACCTAGTCACTAGCAGACTCACCCCATTGGAGGATACTCTGATATCTTTCGAGACCTGACACTCTTACACGTTTCACAGTGATATTCATATTGGGATACGGGTCTGTGTATTCGACTAGCTATCAGTGCGTATGACATGCATCACGGTTAGTACATAATTTAGGTTTATATTTTATGTTAGTAGAGACTGGCACATAGATACGTGGTATGCACGTCGAGTATTCGATTTGCGTATTTATATTGGGAGGGGAGGACCACTAGTAGGCGTATGGGATACAACCATTGGAATCCGTAGTATCCGGAGGAGCCACAGATCCAATGACTCCCTTTATTCAGATTCCCCGTTCTTCGGAGCAGTATGGACGTATATATACTTGCAGATTCCCCATTCTTCGGAGCGGTATGGACGTTATACTACTCAGATTCCTCGTTCTTTGGAGCGGTATGGACGTATATATACTTGCAGATTCCTCATTCTTCAGAGCGGTATGGACGTTATGCCTACACCTACACATACATACCAAAGTTGTCCTCACATTGCATTCACTTAGATGGTTAGCACACCCTTTACTGTATTTACTTTATTCAGTATGTATATATGACATGTTTCTATGTATTTTGTTACATCCCTCTGAGGACCTGGTACTTTTCCAGATTTGGACGAGGCTTACTACCCCACAGTATACGGGCCAGGACAGGAGACGAGGTTCGCTACAACAGAGGAGTTAGAGGTGCAGCCGTCAGAGTTTCCGTGAGCACTTGGTAGGCCTTCTGCCTAGGATTGGGTGCATCATTATCTAGTCAGCCGATGCCCTAGTCATTATCTTTATTCTATCATTTCAGTACTTTATTTCATCATAGTAGTGGGTTTGTTCCCACCTGACATTATTGGTTGTACTATGACATCTTGAGACTGGTGTTTATCTTCCAGCAGTTTATTTAGTACTTCTTACTGTTTATATTGTGGATGAGATAGTTTACCAGTTGATTGACTGATATTGGGACATGTTAGTATTTTAGGACAGCGTAGCACTCTTCGTTAGGATCTATTAAATTGGGATATCCTCAGAGACGTGACAGCTAGCTATTATCACATGGCCTAGTTCCATGTATTTTGGCACTGGAGCGTGACATAATTTTAGTGGTGGCCCATGCAGGTCGACTTATTCGCTTGTGGTATGGTAACGTGCCCAACGAGCTTGCAATAGGATAGAAATTAGTAGGTCTCATCCACATTGATTATGTTTTTGAACTTGTATTGCTTCTAAATATCTATATCATATTTGTTTGATTCTGTACTCTTTTTGATAAAGTCCTATCTCTTGCAGCAAGATAAATTTGCATAGTGGACGAGGAGCACCCAGTGTCGCGGTGCCAGATAACACCACCCAAAGAAAGGAGGTACCCCAAGGGCAACCCCCGCTACAGATCCCGCTGATACATTGGCACGAGGCTTCTCAAGATGATCCTACACCATAGCATGAGGGACAGATTTCCCAGATGATCCCCACGCAACATTGTGAGGGCCAACCTTTGGGAGCTACACCGATGCCGCAGACTGAGAGGCCGACATCTGAGGAGACGCCTACAGCACAGCCAGAGGTTCCATTACCACCACCTCCACCCTACACTCCCCAGATGCCCCAGCTAGACGGACAGCCACAGATGCTACAGTTCCTCCAGACTATGATGCAAGCACAATAGCATCAGACAGAGACGTTGAGGCAGAGTTTGATGGCAGTACTAGAAAGGACACCTGTCCCAGCACCCGTACCAGCACCTCCACCAGCCCAGACCGGTGGCACTGTTACATGGTTCTGACATATGGGACAAGATACCTTCTCAGGCAATGAGACTGCAGAACAGATCTCCGATTGGGTCGCCAATACGGAAATGCTACTAGAGGCATCACAACTGAACCCAGACCTTTGGATGACTGCAGTGAGGGCCCAACTAAAAGGCAACGCCCATCACTGGTGGGATTCTATTGAGCGCAATATAGGCAAGAACCATACCTGGGAACAGTTCTTAGAATACTTCAATACGAAGTATTTTCCAGCCACAGTTAGGAATGCCCTGTACTTCCAGTTTCTACATCTAGAACAAGGGAATATGACTGTGGACGCATATGACGCAGAGTTCAGCCGTCTTAGCAGATTTGGTACCGTCCTGATACCCAATGATCTAGAGAAAGCCCAGAGATTCTATTACGGCCTCAATTTTGAGCTACAGAGGTATACCACCACACAGGCAAGGATTTCTTACGAGGACGTTCTTGCAGAAGCGAGGATCCAGAAGGCCATTGCCAGAGGAGCTAGACGTCCCAGCACGACCACGCCAGTCAGAGCCCAGCCCAGAGCAGGAGGACCGATCCGTCGTCCCGGAGTGCAGACACAGCAGATGATAGCACCATACTAGCAAAATAAGCTTTCGTCTTGCAACTACTACGGTAAGAGAGGATATTACCAGAAGGACTGCCGAAAGAGACTAGGAATATACATGATTTGTGGAGCGAGCCAGCACTACGCCCGGGAATGCCCACAGCGTAGAGATATAGCACCGCAGACTGGACAGAGGCCAGCAGCACCAGTTCCGAGGATACTACCCCCACCAGGAGGACAGCGTCCACCATCCCCCGGAGGATTTCAGAGGGGACCACCCTTGGCCCCACAGCAGGCATAGTTCGAGCGAGCTCGACAGCAGACCGGAGGACAGAGACATAGAGAAGCCTTTGCATTAGCAGCTACTGAGGAGGAAACATAAGGAGAAGCAATCACAGGTACCATTTTAGTTGCATCATTACCTGCGACTGCATTGTTTGATTCTGGAGCTAAATTATTATTTATATCTAGTAGATTCACAGCAATGCATAGAGTAGCTACTTCTCCCTTATCTAAGAGTTAGAAGATTCTTACCGGAGGAGGTATCATGCCGGTTACCAGCACTATTAGAACATGTTTGGTAGTTGTATGTGGTAGAGAGATGAGAGCACAATTCTTGGTATTACCCATGTCGTACTTTGATGTTGTGCTAGGCATGGACTGGTTAAGCCAGTGTAATGCTGTACTGAACTGTCGGAAGGGTAGCGTCACTTTTAGGTCGCCAGATCAACCAGAGTTCGAGTACATGCGAGGGACCGTCGAGCAAGGAGTAGGACAGATAGCTGAAACTTGCATGACTATGGAGATTACACCCCCACCAATAGTTGCAGAATTTAAGGATGTTTTTCCTAAAGAATTGCCAGGCTTACCGCCAGATAGAGACGTAGAGTTCACCATTGAGCTAGTACCCGGAGCAGCACCGGTATCATCTAATGTGTACCAATTGGCGAAGAAGGAGTTAGATGAGCTGAAGCTATAATTGGAGGAGTTGCAGAGCAAAGGATTTATCCGTCCTAGTGCATCACCCTGGGGAGCACCAGTGTTGTTTGTACCCAAGAAGGATGGAACAGTATGCATGTGCATTGATTACAGAGCCCTTATTGCTTTGACTATCAAGAAGAAGTACCCCCTGCCACGGATTGACGATTTATTCGACCAGTTGACAGGAGCAGTAGTGTTCACCAAGATCGACTTAAGATTGGGTTATCATCAGGTAAAGGTACGAAGAGAAGACATTGAAAAGATAGCATTCAGGACTCGTTACGGTCACTACGAGTTTTTAGTGATGCCTTTTGGACTGACGAATGCACCGGCTGTATTTATGAACTTGATGAACATGGTCTTCAACCAATACTTAGACCAGTTCGTGGTAGTCTTCATCGACGACATTTTGATGTATTCAAAGAGACACGAGGAGCACAAAGAACACTTGAGACTAGTGTTAGAAATCCTGAGGAGAGAGAGGCTTTATGCCAAGCTGAGCCAGTATGAGTTTCTTCTGGATCGTGTCGCTTTCCTTGGACACGTTATCTCAGGAGAAGGTATTTTAGTAGACCCGGCAAATATTTCATCGGTAGAGACATGGCCGACCCCTACCAATGTCTTAGAGGTGAGAAGTTTCCTAGGACTTGCCGAATATTACCGGAGGTTCTTGGAGAACTTCGCAAAGATTGTAGAGCCGCTGACCTGCTTGACCCGTAAGGAGCAGGAGTTCACTTGGACATAGGAGTGTCAAAAGGCATTCGATGAGCTAAAGAAGCGCCTGACTACAACACCTATCTTGACCATACCTTCTGGACCCGGAGGATTCGTGATATATAGCGATGCATCCTGGAAAGGATTAGGATTCATCTTGATGCAGCATGGAAATGTTATAGCTTATGCTTCTAGACAGTTGAGGACATATGAGAAGAACTATCCCACCCACGACTTGGAGCTTGCAGCAGTGATCTTTGCTTTAAAGCTTTGGAGGAACTATTTATATGGAGAAATAGTGGAGATATTTACTGATCATAAGAGCCTGAAGTACGTCTACACCCAGAAGGACCTTAACCAGAGACAGAGACATTGGCTCGAGGTGATGACAGACTTCGAGATCGAGCTACAGTACCATCCGAAAAAGGCCAACGTAGTAGCGGACGCGTTGAGCAGAGGACCTATGGCATTCTTCCTGACTACCCAACAACATCTGGTGAGGGATCTAGAACAGATGGGTATAGAGGTCGTTATGCCCGGAGTAGATGGACAGTTGTCGAGTTTTCAGTTGCAATCGACATTGGTGGAGAGAATCAAGGCTTCTTTGTCGACAGATGTCAGATTTCAGAGGCTTAGACAGAGGACAAAGGCTAGATTACAGACATGACTGCGTATACATGAAGACAGAACCTTTTGATGTGGAGATCGTCTCTATGTTCTGAATAGAGAACTTCGGGGAGTTGATAACAGAAGCACACAGTTAGACCTACTCTATTCATCAAGGAGGCACGAAGATATACAGGGACCTGAGGCAGTACTACTGGTGGCATGGAATGAAGGAGAAATAGCACGCTTTGTGGCCAAGTGCCTGGTGTGTCAGCAAGTCAAGGCTGAGCATCAAAGATCTGCAGGATTGCTTCAACCACTACCTATACCAGATTGGAAATTGGAGCGCATCACTATGGACTTTGTTACAGACTTCCCGAGGAGTCCTAGTGGTCGCAACGCAGTATGGGTAATCGTGGATAGACTCACCAAGTATGCACACTTTTTACCTTTCAGAGTTGGGCAATCTACAGAGGTCTTAGCAGACATGTACATGAGAGATATTGTGCGACTGCACGGAGTGCCAGTTAGTATCGTGTCTGACAGAGATACGAGGTTTATATCTTACTTTTGGCGGAGTATGCAAGAGAGTCTCGGTACCCACCTGAAGTTTAGCACAGCGTATCACCCACAAACAGATGGCCAGTCGGAGCGCACCATTCAAACGTTGGAAGACATGTTAAGAGCGTGCATGCTTGACTTCGGAGGATCATGGGAGGACCATTTGTATTTGGTCAAGTTTTTCTACTACAACAGCTATCAAGTGAGCATCCAAATGGCTCCCTACGAAGCATTGTATGGAAGGAAGTGTCGCTCCCCAGTATGCTGGAGAGATATAGGCGAGCGACAAATTCTCGGACAAGAGTTGGTTGTTCGTACAGTAGAGAAGGTAAAAATGATCCAAGGATACCTACGAGCGGCACAGGATAGGCAGAAGCATTGGACGAATGCGCATCGATGACCCTTAGAGTTTCAGGTTGGAGATCACATATTTCTAAAGATCTTGCCTACTCGAGGGACTATCAGATTCGGAGGCTGAGAAAAGCTGAGTCTGAGGTACATCAGACCCTTTGATGTGTTAGAACGCGTCGGAGAGGTTGCTTACAGATTAGCCTTGCCGCAGACTTTGGAAGGAGTCCATGACGTCTTCTATGTATCTCAGCTGAGGAGGTACATACCAGATCTGAGTCATGTGCTTGATTATTCCGAAATCATAGTCGGGCCAAGCCTATCATACGAAGAGGAGCCTGTGGAGATTCTAGACAGAAGTGAGAAGGTATTGCGAGGACAGAATATTCCCCTATTACGTGTTGCTTGGAGGCATCATGCACCAGGCGAGTCGACCTGGGAATGCGAGGAGGATATTCAGCAACGCTACCCCCACCTTTTCGAAGGCCTAGGTATGTAGTAGCATTTTAAATTCAATCTTTAGTTCTTACCATACGTATATTTTAATTTCGAGGACAAAATGCTCTAAGGAGGGTAGATTGTAAACCCCCTCGACAAATGTAGGATTTATTTAAAATTAAGGAGCAACCACAATCCAATTCCGAAGTACCCAAATTAGGGTGTTAGTCTACACCAAGCCTGCTACGCCACGACTCTTGTGTACCACCCCAAATCTAGTTCTATATGTCTTCAATGCATTAGGAATCACCATGTATAATTGTTTAATTTAATTAAATTAAAGGCCAATTCCACCTCAAGCAGGTCCTAACCCAGCCCACGTGCTCCCTTGCATGTGGACCAGCCCCCACTTCCATGAGTCCTGGCCGGCCCAAGCCTCGAGGCCAGCCCACAAACTTCCCTACATATAAATACACATATTCTACCATTAGAAACCCTAAAACCAAATATTCATTACTCTTTCCCAAACCCTAGTCGAACACCTAAACCAAGCCCTCCTTCCCGACCGGGCACCACCGCCTCCGACTACACAAACACCCTCCCCACCATCGCAAGTCGCCACCCCCACTACCCCAACCGCCATCAGCACCGCCCTACACCAGCGATAGACCAATCCCGACCGCCCTAACCGCCATCAGCACCGCCCCACACCCGCGGCAGACCAATCCCGACAGCCCCAACCGCCATCAGCACCGCCCTACACCTGCGGCAGACCAATCCCGACCGCCCCAACCTCCATCAGCACCGCCCCACACCCGCTACAGATCAACCCCGACCCCCCACGGCCTAACCTCCATCCAGGCGCCGCTCCCCCGTTGACCCAAACAGCTATAGCCGCTGTTGCGACCCCTGCCATTTCTGTTGCTGCTGCTGCCGGAGTTGCCGCACGACGCCGGAGCCGCCGTACCGGACGCTAACGTCGACTGGACAGCACCCCCTCGACTACGATTGGTAAACACCCCCTCCTTCGTTGTATGATTGATAAATTGTGACAACGTGTCGTCGTGTCGGATGACGACACGACTAAGTCGCAGTAAACCATGTGTATAAGTATGAATGTTTAATTAGATTAAATGGAATTTATGGTTAATAATTATTTCGACCATATGACCTGTGCAGAAAACTTGTATTATACCTAAAAGCGTAGTCATAGACTTAGTGCATTTATGCATGGGGAATAATGAAGTGTAATCTAACAAGACGTAGTGTAGTCTCGTAAACCATAAATTAGTGATTTATTTACGTGAGGTACACAGTGACAGAGGACAGGGCACGCTTGCATCTTAGCTACGTGCACACGCGACCCTATAGTCGATCCACCGTGAACTTGCGTCAATACCTAAGAGCAACATCGTAAGTCGTGTTTGTATTGTTTAGTGTCTGATATAGATTTCTATATTATATTGTGTGTAAGGATCATCGAATCAGTCAGGAGACACCACAGGAGCAGGCTTTTGGCATTCACAGCTTGAGGACTCAGGCAAGATACGTTGCCATATTTACTGTTTAAGTTAATGCTGCATATGTTGTATGATATATTGTTGTTCTATTTCATATGACTGTGTGCATCCGATATTGATTCGGGTTCCATCGATGGATGCGTCGATGATTTAGTATGCTTGAACTAGTCACTAGCAGACTTACCCCATTGGAGGATACTCTGATATCTTCCGAGACCTGACACTCTTACACGTTTCACAGTAACATTCATATTGGGATGCGGGTCTGCGTATTCGACTAGCTATCAGTGCGTGTGACATGCATCACGGTTAGTACATAATTCAGTTTTATATTTTATGTTAGTAGAGACTGGCACATAGATATGTGGAATGCACGTCGAGTATTCAATTTGCGTATTTACATTGGGAGGGGAGGACCACTAGTAGGCGTATGGGATACACCCATTGGAATCCGTAGTATCCGGAGGAGCCACGGATCCAATGACTCCCTTTATTCAGATTTCCCATTCTTCGGAGCGATATGGACGTATATATACTTGCAAATTTCCCGTTCTTCGGAGCGGTATGGACGTATATATACTTGCAGATTTCCTGTTCTTCAGAGCGGTATGGACGTTATGCCTACACCTACTCATACATACCAAAGTTGTCCACATATTACATTCACTTAGATGGTTAGCACACCCTTTACTGCATTTACTTTATTCAGTATGTATATATGGCATGTTTCTATGTATTTTGTTACGTCCCTCTGAGGACCTGGTACCTTTCCAGATTTGGATGAGGCTTACTACCCCACAGTATACGGGCCAGGAAAGGAGACGAGGTTCGCTACAGCAGAGGAGTTAGAGGTGCAGCCGTCAGAGTTTCCGTGAGCACTTGGTAGGCCTTCTGCCTAGGATTGGGTGCATCATTATCTAGTCAGCCGATGCCCTAGTCATTATCTTTATTTTATCATTTTAGTACTTTATTTTGTCATAGTAGTAGATTTGTTCCCACCTGACATTATTGGTTGTACTATGACATCTTTAGACTGGTGTTTATCTTCCAGCAATTTATTTAGTACTTCTTGCTGTTTATATTGTGGATGAGATAGTTTACCAGTTGATTGACTAATATTGGGACATGTTAGTATTTTAGGATAGCATAGCACTCTTCGTTAGGATCCATTAAATTAAGATATCCTCGGAGATGTGACAGCTGGCTATTGCCACGTGGCCTAGTTCCATGTATTTTGGGACTGGGGCGTGACAGCAACAGATACTAACCTCCCCCCTGACTTCTTACTTGATACCAGACTATCAATGCAGCAAGTCATCTGTGTCTCGAGTATATAGACCTTTCAATGCTACTGCTGCCTACAACCTTCATCAACTGGAAACAACTCATCTGCAACCCATAGACCAACACCCCTGCACTCGAGCACCAATCACAGCAACCATAATTGCTTATCTTGGTAAGGCCAAACTAAGTGAATTTTACAATCTCTTTCTAGTCAAAACATTATGCTTAGTATTAAACATGTGATGCTATAATGGTGTAATATCTTATTAATGTTATGGCAGATGGGTCCATTTCTTGATTCTGAGCATCCAGATATTAAAAGGGATCTGTGGACAGAACCTTCGATAAAATCTTCCATACTGAGATTATTAGAAAGGTTGGTACCTGATCCCCAATTAATGTTACAAAACCTGTACACAAGTCCTACTCCAAGAATATTCAGGCCTCAAACAAATGGGTATCACACAGCGCATGATATGCACATCCCCAAGGCCTGCTGCCCTATATCCTCACAAGCTTACAACAAGATGATATCTCGAGTTATACTTGCGGTAGCAAGCATCTGCATACAGTGTACAACCTGGTCCTCTCCAACTTGTTGTGCAATGCAATAAGCCCTCTCTCAGTTCCTGCACACTGCCCTATATCTATTTGGCCACTACTCCACTCTAATTCACTGATCACAAACACTCCCAAAGCTACAGGAAAATACCCCATGATATCAAGGATTCTCACAACTCACCTCAAAAAACTCAACACTATCAACAACAACACACACACATACACAAACACACACACACACATCCATACCCATACCCACACCCCCCCCACACATATATATATATATATATCCACTAGTACTTAGTATAAAAGCAACCCATACCCACAACCTATTGGCATTTCACCAAACACTTGGTGTGCCAACATCAAGTATCACACAAGACTCAATGATACGCTTGCGATACGTCCTCACAACACCATGATACACTCCCAAAACTCCATGAACACATCTGACATACTAAATATAGTATATATAATATATATATATTAGCTATTTAAATACAAGGAATATGATTTGGCATGCTAGAGCTCACTACCCATACAAATACCCCTCCTATGATATTGTATCATGACGTATCGTGATACACACTCACCGTATCTAATTGTGGACATGTACGCCCTTGCAAATCATGCACCTTACTCTAAAATCACCAAAGAAATATTTTATCAAATACCTAGTGGTCCAAATTTGGATTCCCCCAATTTAGCCATAAAAGTCAATATAACTATCACAATATAGCTCATATGAACCTAGTTCTTCTTTCTATGGGTAGTCCTTAGATATGGAAGGGTTCATAATGGTCAAATACAAGAATTAGAGTCTAATTAAAGGGAAAATTCAGAATTATATCTATTGGAAGATGGATTCTCAATAAATTACTCAAATAGACATAATTATGACATAATCTCCTAGCCAACTCCTTCTTCTCCAAGTGCTCCTTGTAATCCAAGCTACAATACTCCTTAGATAAAGAAAATGAAAGAAATTAAGAGTAATTTGAGAAAAAATTGATGGAGGGATGAATTGAATTAGGGAAGAACATAATTGGAGATCTAAATTGGAATGAGGAATGAAGAGGGGAGAGAATAAATTCCTCCTTATAGGGCCGGCCATGTCTCCTCTCCCAAGTAATGTGTATTGACATGAATACCCTGATTAGGTTGTCATGAAGAAAGGTTTAATTATAGGAAGCTTCTATTCCTAATGAAAGTTAATCTAATCTTCTAATTAATGAAGAATGGTGACTTAAATGAGTCTAAAGTGTCTAGTCCAATATTGGATTCATGAGTCATGTCTAGTCTAGTTAGGTCCACTCGTGTCAAGTCCCATAATTAATTCAATCTACTAATCAATAAATATTAAACACATTATATAAATATAACACTATATACAAATAATGTAAATAAAAAAAACCCTATCCCAAAAAGTAGTAGTTACAACAGTTTTTAGAGTACTTCAATGCAAAGTACTTCCTTTCTACCATCCAAGACATACTCTACGATCAGTTTCTCCACCTAGAGCAGGAGAGCATGATGGTGGATGCATATGACACGGAGTTCAGCCGACTCAGCAGGTTTGGTGCCAACCAGATACCAGATGAGAAGGAGAAGGCCAGAAGATTCCATCATGGCCTGACTTACGAGCTATAGAGGTACACTACTGCCCAGTCGAGGATCTCCTACGCAGAGGTTCTATCAGAGGCCAGAGTCCAGGAGGCTATCTCAATAAATTTTCTGCTTCTAATTCAAAGTAATTTTGAATTCATCTGAACGAATTCAAAAACTTTAAAGGAGATCTTATAGAAGCATTAAAGTATGCCTCAGATAGATGTACAGTTTTCTATAAATAAATCCAACAAGTAGAAGAATGGCACACTTTTTACTTGTTCCAGAAGAAAGATGCACATTCTCTTACTTTGGCGCACTTTCCATTAATTTCAGAGGATGGCGCACTATTCAGAGAGTAGAAAAGTGGTGCACTTTCTTAATTTATGAAAGATGGCACACAAACGATCTTCTCTCTCTCAATAATTAATGTAGCAGACTGACAGCCGACAAAGGCAAAAATTGAAGAGTTAGAGGTTATCATTACAACAGAGATACGACATGCAGATCCAGGTTGTCATTTAGCGGCCCAACCTCAGCAATATTTCCTTCAGAAGTGCGCCATAGTGTCATTTTTCTCAAAAGTTTGCCGCAGTGTCATTTCCTTCAAAAGTACATCGCAATGTCATTCACTTCAAAAGTGTGCCATAGTGTCATTTCCCTCAAAAGTATGCTATAGTGTCATTTTTCTCAGAAGTGCACCTCAGTGCCATTTTTTTTGAAAGTGCGTCATAGTATCATTTCGTTCAAATGTGCACCACGGTACCATTTTTCTCAGAAGTGCGTTGCAGTGTCATTTCTTTTAAAAGTGTCACAGTGCCATTTTACTCAGAAGTGCGCTGCAGTGCCATTTTTTTCAAAAGTGTGTCACAATGCCTTTTTTCTCAGAAGTGCGTCATAGTGCCAATCTTACTAAAAATGTGCCAGCCTCCAGACGACTTCAAAAGTGCGTATACATCATAACCGACAGTGAGAAGTTACGAATGCATGTCTTATATGTAGAAGCATAAAAAATACGCTGAGGAATCATACGCGTAAAACCCTCAACATGCAGGAAGCCACGTAAAACAGAGCTCCAGCACTGGGTGGCGTAAGACATGACTTCAGAGCCATAGGCGTACAATATAGCTTCAATGCTATTCAGAGTAGAATATAACTCTAGAACAACCCGCGTAAGGCAGTATTTCCAGACTTCTTCAACGTAAAAAGGTTGCTACATCGCCACTTTGGCGTAAAACCTATATGCTTTTAATGCAGCGAGAAAATGTACGAGGAACTCTTCGTATTCCTCGAATGAACCTGTCAGACAGTACAATGAACCTGACTCCTGACAAAGAGTACTGCACGACTATCCAGACGACGGCTGTAATGATGATTCTACACAGAACCCCAGACCGTCGCTTAGTGACATTTCCTTGATATAAATTACTTTTACGCATTCAAGGAGTACGCTATCCAGTTTTACACAGGCAGACATGAGCTTTTACGCTCAGGATGAGACAAAGCCAACGGCCACGTCAAAAGCTTCTCTTCGTACAGAACTCGAGGCACGCCTCTACAGTTAATGCACGAGATGGGGGTAGATCTCTGCATTTAATGCACGAGATTTTGTTCTATTTCCAATGACTGGGTGAGCTATAATTAGGGCTAATACGTCACATCACCATCCCTACACATTACACCATTAGGCTATTTTCAGCTATAGGAGTACGCCGTTTGATATCTCCTTGAAATACGCCGACCTGGCTATTTTCAACTATAGGAGTACGCCGTATGCTACCTCCTCGAAATACGCCAACTCAGGCTAAATTTTGCAAAGATGCGTGATAAGGCTATTTGGCCCAGAATACGCTCAAGACCCCATTCAACATCAAATTTGACAGCTATTTGGCTTCTACGCCAACCTGACAGCTATTTGGCTTCTACGCCAATAAGACAGCTATTTGGCTTCTACGCCAACCTGATAGCTATTTGGCTTCTACGCCAACCTGACAGATATTTGGCTTCTACGCCAACAGGACAGCTATTTGGCTTCTATGCCAACAGGACAACTATTTGGCTTCTACGCCAACAGGACAGCTATTTGGCTTCTACGCCAACCTGACAGCTATTTGGCTTCTACGCCAACAGGACAGCTATTCGGCTTCTACGCCTAAATTAGCTTCTACGCCAATCATCTCTACACGAGGGGCAGTTACCCACGTGGCTTGCATGCCGTGATCTTCGCAGCAGTTATACGTGTTACCTCATAATGGGACATACGTCACACGCAGATTCGAGAGATCATTCAGACGTAGGTAGCAGTTATCATAACCGTCGCATAAAGAGCGCCCCACTCTCAACTGTTCGGCTTCTATGCCGACTGGATGATTACGGCAATTGGACTCTATAAATATAGACCTCTATTAACAGAGGTCAGGGGATCGGATTTTATTTTTGAGAGAGAAGAGCCTAGAGCACAGACATAGGGTAGTGATTGACGACTTTGGCATCGAGCATCCAATCCCTCTTGTGATTTTTGAAGCTTCTACAGCACTTCTTCGTCATCGTGTGGTCCAATGGACAAAGTGATCGACCGCATATCAGACTCCTATAGCAATATTTACCCAGAATTAAATTTTTGTACTTAACATCCTCGTATAGGATTAATTGTACTTCTTTTTCTTGTTTGTAAACCAAAGAAAGGGTTTCGTATAAACCTAGTTTTATTTCTTTCGTTTATTATCAAATACAAGATGGCGACTCTACTGGGGACTACTTTCTCTTCTGATGAGAAAGTCATTACTCAACACGATGCTGTATCCGTCGGATCAACGAAGAAGACTCTGGTCGTCCAATTCGACCAATCTGCTTATGAAGATATGCTTCACGCAGGGGGTAGCTCTCATTCCCCATCTGTTCCAGACAGCAGGAAATTACGTAAAGTATGGATGCCCCGGACATCCTCTACCCTTCCTGCAGATTCTCTCTCCGATCAACAAGGTTGTGGCATCCCAACCTATAAGCTCTGTGCGTAAAAACTCGTCTCCCATTGCTGACGTGGCTGACATAATGTCGGGCAAGGCCTCAGCACCAAGTCAAAAATTTCAAACGCGCCCTGCGCGTAAAAATCAGTCTCCCGTCTGTGACGTGGCAGACAAAGCTTCTGGCAATGCCTCAGTGCCAATCCAGAAGTATCAAACGCGCCCTACACGTAAAAACTCGTCTCCCGTTGCTGATGGGGCAGACGCAGTTTCTGACAAGGCCTCAGCGCCAAGTCAAAAATTTCAAATGCGCTCTGCGCGTAAAAATACCTCTCCCGCCTATAAGGGGGCAGATGGTCCCTGCAATCTTCGCAAGGGAAAACAAGTGGCAGATTTTTCGACCTCTCGGCTTTTACGCCATCAAGAAAAGAATTGGCCCGCTCTTCAGATTACACGGAATGCTGATGGCCAGTTGAGAGCTTCCTCAGCTTTATGCCAACCTGAGCAGAGTTCCAGATTACGCCAGGACAAGCCTCTCGGTGTAAAGAAGGCCCAGTTTGTAGATAGATACGCTCCTCATGGATCATGTGCTACTCACATGGCTGAACTGCTGTATTCCTACGGCAGAGAGAGGGTTGGTATCCCCAATCTCCACGTTCCGACTAATGTAAAAAGGCAGAATAAGCCTTCTTCTTCTTCCTCTTCTATTAATCCCCCTGATTTGTGCGATTTCTTGATCCAGAAATGCAAAGACAAGGGATCTTCTGATATGTCTATTACACCCCCTAGGGAACACTGTTGTAATAGTCATAAAGTTGTAGTTAATTACTGTTGTTCTAAGGCAAAATGGTCAGTTTTTGACCGGTTAAACTACTCTTTGTCCTTACAGGAAGAAGAATCAACCTTTGCATCGGTAAACATGGCATCGCACATTCCTAGAGGAAGGTCAAGTTCAAGACGTCATCCCTCTAGAACTCCGAGCCAAAAAAGATTCGACAGACTCCTCGAGAACATTGAAGCAGGTGTTTTTCAAAACACTCGCTCAAGGTCGCGATAATCGGCTTCATATTCTTCCGATTTTGACACTGGGGGTCGCCAGTTTCCTGAAGGTGATACTGAAAGCATAGACTCAATCTCCACAGAGGTCTATACTGATCCTTCAGTAGCACCCAGAGAAATGGGAGTTTATGCCATCGGAGATGAACATGAAGAAGTTTCCCCATCAGGAAGTACGGAACAATGCATCGCTATTTTGGAAGCACCACTCAAAGAGATACATACCATGATGCAGAGTATGTACCAAATATTGGTAACTCAACACACAGCTGCGCCTGTTCCTCCGACTCAACTACGGGTGGGGATAGATATACCATCAAGTCAGGAGCCTATTCAAAATCAAGAATCAGCTGCTCCTCAACCTCTCAATCCGAAAAATGTATTACCTCATGTTGGGGTCACGATACAGCCGATCTCTCACCTTTCTGCGGTCCCTTTACCAACTGAAGATCCGATGCAAGCAGTACGGGAATTAAAAGCCCAATTTGACGCCCTGAAGCACAAGGATCAGCTCAAGAAGTTGGGGATCAATCAGCCTTACCCGGCCATCTGGGACGAGATCCCTTTCCCTCCAAAATACAAACCACAGGCTATGGTTTTATTTGAGGGAATGACGTCACCAAGTAAATACATGAACTACTTCAGTATGATGACGGTGTTGCTACAAGGGAATGACGCCCTTCTCACGAGTATTCAAAGGCTGTCTGTCTGGAGTGGCCTATCAATGGTACCGCAGCCTTGCGGACAATTGCATTACTTCCTTTAAAGATTTTAAGACTCTGTTCTTCGCTCGATTCTACGAAGGAGGGATGGACATGTCTATGTCATCGCTCATCGAAGTGAAACAGAAGGAGAAGGAGAACGTTCATACCTTTATTGAACGTTTTCGTCAGGCCACTTTGCAGATGTCTCCCGGAGTTCCAGATTATGCCTTGGTAGACATTTGCAGGAAGAACCTTCTCCCACTGATCTCGATATTTACGGGACCATATCAGTTCCATGATTGGCCCTCGTTTATCATATCAGCGGTACCCGCCGAAGACAACAGTCGGAAGGCGCGTGACAATAGAATCATGATCTCCACTTCTGACAAAGGGAAACAGTCATCTTCCAATAGCGACCATCCTCGTGGTTCCAAAGGAAAGGAAGCTCTGGCGATTAACACATCCAGGCAACCTACCCCGACAACTACGCAGACGAAACCTGGGACTTCTAGACCCATAGAAGAATATTCTTTTGATGATGATGACATTCCAAGCATATTCGACTGTCTAGTCAAAAGTGGCAAGCTCACTCTTCCTGAAGTAAAGCGGCCCAATGAAGTCGGCAGTACCAATAATTCTAAGTACTGCATTTTCCATAGGTACATACATCACCCTACCAAGGCGTGTTATATACTAAAAAGGAAAATCCAGGAGTTGAACGATGCCAAGGCCATCACTCTGCACAATAGCGAGAAGACGGTCACTGCCAACATGATCTCTCTCCAATTCGACAATCTGCCTCCTCAAGAAGTCTCGGATGGTGTAATACCTATTTCCCGGACGATGATGAACATTGTTAATCTCCCTCTGACCAGGGGTCAAAATCATGACCTAGTACCCTTAACTACTAAGTGTGGGGAGATCATGTGGGTTTATCCTGATCTGGTGTCAGAGATTGAGGAAGGGACTCAAGCTGCTAAGGCTAAGTCCAAAAAGAACTCAAGGCACAAACTATGCCATATGGTTGTAATATCCCCGACATCAGAGGAAGAGGCTTTGGCTACTGGAATCCGTTCAGGGAAGGCCTACCTCAAAGATTATGGAGAAAATCAGGAAGATACAACGGCAGATACTTCAACTGCCAAACTTCCAGAACCCGAACCTGTCATACCAGAGGCAGGTCCTTCCAGACCAACTGCGGCGGATAAGGGCAAGCAGAAAGAAGTTCGTTTTGATAAACCTTTGAAGAACATTCAAAACAAAGGTTTGGAGAAACCATATAACTTCGACATCCTTGCCCAATTGGCTAATACTCCAGCCAGACTGCCCATTTTTGAGCTACTCAGGCTATCAAAAGACACTCGTCAGGCCTTGAGTGAAATGTTAATGCAGGCAGATGCATACTTGACTCAGCTCAAGTCTCCCGATAAAGAGCCCGTGGCATGTCCTCAACGCCACAGTGTGATGGAAGTGGTCCCTAATATCACTTTTACTCAAGAGGACATGTTATTGAAACATAACAGACATGACATGCCTCTTTATTACACCAGATATGTCGGCTCCATGGAGGTAGACAGGATTTATATAGATCCGGGATCGTCGATCAGCATTATCCCTCATAGTTTGCTAAGACCATTGAGGATCCCTATAAGCGAACTGGCTTACACTACCACTACAATCGTGGGCTTCAACGCCAGGAAGAGCAAACCGTTGGAAAAGATTCATCTGAGGATCCAGATTGGTGACCTTAGATCAGTGGCTACATGTTACGTCATTGATTCAGAGGTGTCTTACAACATTCTGTTGGGCAGACCATGGATCCACGATCACAATATCGTTCCTTCCACTCTACACTAATGCTTTAAATATGTAGACTCCCAAGGGACAGTGAAGACAGAGTTTGCTGATCTCAACCCGTTTAAAGGAGTTGAGTCTTACTACTCTGATGCCATGTTGTACACCCAAGACTACATGAAGGAGGTGTCGGGCAAGACGAAAGAGGAATCCCATCGGGAGCCAGAAGAACCGTCTGTTCAGCAACCTTTGTCAATCCAGGTGAAAGGACGGACCACCCGTCCCAAAGTTATGGAACCCACGGCCATCCACTTGGACAGAACCAAATCAGGAGGAGGAAGTGATCCTCTAGTGATCACTCTAAATCAGAAGCCTCCACCCTTGGTCATCAACCTTTGGCGCAACAAACAGCCGATTGATGTAAATACAACCGGAGAACATGGTTTCTGATGATAATAAAGAACCTCTTTTCCAGTATATTGACGCCCAATTTCCTAATCAGGAATCATCCCTCCATAACGATATAGAACCTATAGCACAAAAATTCTTGAAGGCTATAGACTTCTATCAACCGTATGTGTGGGAAGTGGCATCAACATCGAACGTCATCACGACATATGGGCCACATAAAGATTCTATCTTTATTGTCCCACCTACCCGTAAAGATCAGCATCCAATAGTCTTCGGTCGTATGCGGAATCGACCGATTGTACAAGAAGATTCTCACGAGTCTGATGCTGGGAAAATGCAGGTTTTCAGATATAGCCCACAGGCCTTGAAAATCATGCAAAGCATGGGTTATGACTTGAAGTTAGAGCTAGGCCTCAACTATGAAAAAGGTAGACGGATGCCGTTGCATAGTGATCCCTACTGTCAACGAACTCGCTTTGGGTCAGGGTATACCACGTCTCTTGCAGCTTCGTACAACTCTGAATCAAGCGGAGATACCATTTCCTCTTCTCAGGATGGTTTGTCGTCCTCCAATTCAGAAGATGAACTCCTACGGATATTGTCAACAAACACGGTCTTGACAGATTCTCTCAAAACTGAGGAACAAGAATCTGAACCGTTTAAAAATGAAGCCTGGGCACAGTAAATGGATACACAATGGGAACTTCGGTTCGAGCAAAGAGAACCGCCCACTGAAGATAAAGTTATCCAAGTCGATGTTGGGGATAAAATTTTACCAAAGTCGATATTTATCAGTAATAATCTTTTCCCAGCAGAAAGGGAAGAGATGATCCAGCTGATAAAAGAATATATCGACGTCTTTGCGTGGAATTATGAGGATATGCCAGGTCTTGATCCAAAAGTGGCTACTCATAAGCTCAACATATTGCCCAATTCAAAACCCGTAAAGCAGCACAAATGCCGGTTCTGCCCGGATATGATGGATGCCATTGAAGCTGAAATTAAAAATTTGATAGCCTGCGGGTTCATCCGTGAAGAGCAACATCCTGATTGGGTAGCTAATGTTGTCCCAGTCATGAAGAAAAGTGGAAAAGTTCACATTTGTATCGACTTCAGAGATCTCAATGCGGCCTGTCCTAAGGATGAGTTCCCTCTTCCCATCACAGACGTCATGATCGACAATACATGCAGTTTTGAATGCATGTCTTTCATGGACGGATTCTCAAGATATAACCAGATCAAGATGCATCCTGAAGATGAGAAGCATACTGCCTTCCGCACGCCACTGGGGGTATATTGCTACACAGTTATGCCCTTTGGTTTGAAGAATGCCGGGGCTACATATCAACGAGCTATGAGTAACATATTCCATGAGCATCTACGCAAGATAGTGGAGTGTTACGTAGACGACATCGCTGTCAAAAGCTGTCTCAAGGGTACTCATATCCAAGACTTGAAGACGGTGTTCGAATTGATGCACCAACATCAACTCAAAATGAACCCCACAAAGTCCTTTCTCGGGGTATCCAGTGGCAAATTTCTGGGATTTGTCATTACCGCCAAAGGCATCCAATTCGATCCTGAGAAAGTAAAGGCTATCCTAGAGATGCGACCTCCCCGTAATCTGAGAGAACTTAAGAGATTTCAAGGTCGTCTAGCCTATATCAGGAGATTCATATCCAACCTCTCTGGAAGATGTCAGCCTTTTTCTCGCCTAATAAAGAAAAGTGTGTCTTTCGTATGGGACGAAGCCTGTCAGTAAGCGTTTGACGATATAAAATGCTACCTTACTAATGCTCCAATTCTGGTGCCTCCCGTCATAGGAAGACCATTTTTGCTGTATGTTCGAGCAATGGATCATTCTTTGGTAGCTCTTCTCGCACAGAAGAACGATGAAGGTCATGAACAAGCTATCTACTATTTAAGCAGGATGATGATCGGAGCTGAACACCGGTACAATCCAGTGAAAAAAGAATGCTTGGCCCTAATATTTGCCTTTCAGAAGACGCGATATTACGTCACAGGCCAAACTATTCATATCATCTCCAGAATCAATCCTCTCCGGGTATTGATGAGTAAGCCGAGTGTTCTTAATTCCTGACTTGCGAATTGGGCGATGTTATTAACACCATATGATATGGTGTACGTCCCTCAGAAGTCCATGAAAGGTCAAGCCTTGGCTGATTTCTTAGCTGCTCATCCAATTCCGGAAACCTCCAAACTATACGAGGACATTCCCTACGAAGCTGCAGAATGTAACTCTGCAATGGAAGATGATATATGGCAACTATTCTTCGATGGTGCCTCTCGGACTGGTCCCAAGGGAAACTTGGTTTCAGGAGTAGGAATTATTCTGGTAACGCCTGATAAACTCGTCATCTATCGAGCATATTCTCTCAACGAGCCCTGCTCTAATAATGTGGCAGAGTATAATGCTTTACTAATTGGGCTTCAAGTCGCTAAAGAATTGGAGGTCGAATATCTGAAAGCTTTTGGTGATTCCCAGCTGATCGTAAATCAGGTCAGAGGAGTATATGAAGTCCGCAATCCAGACCTCATTCCTTATCACCAAGGAACGATCGAGATAGCCATGTCTTTTAAAGGCTTCTTCTTAGAACATGTGCCTCGATCTTAAAATCTGGAAGCTGACGCTCTGGCCAGTTTAGCTGCAGATCTAGCTATTCCTATAAGAAGGCAGAACTCGCTGATCCTTCTCAATAGAGATTTGTTTTGTGTGAAAAATAATTTTCACATGGAACGCAGCTACGCCGTAAATACGGTTCCTCCTAAGAGAGATTGGAGAAGTCCCTTTATAGACTTCGCATCATACGAAATCTTACCAGAAGATCCCAAAGAAGCAGTATCGGTTAAAAGACGATCACTACGCTTCTATTTTGATGCTTCTTCACAAAGTCTATATCGTCGAACTTATGATGGACTATTGTTATGATGCCTCTCTGATGATGATGCAAAATAGGTTATCCGTGAAGCTCACGACGGCGTATGTGGAGCTCATCAACCCGGTTCTAAGCTACAGGATCGTATCAGGAGGATGGGCTACTATTGGCCTACTATGATTGCAGATGCAGTAAAATATGCAAGACAATGCAAAGCCTGTCAGGTTCATACAGATTTTATACATCAACCTTCTAAGTATCTACATCCTACTATTGCATCTTGGCCCTTCGAAGCATGGGGCATGGATATCATTGGTCCGATTCACCCATCGTCTTCGAGGGGACATCTGTTCATATTAGCTATCATCGATTATTTCTCCAAATGGGCAGAGGCGATCCCTCTTGCTGAGGTAAAGATATCCAACGTGATCAGTTTTATCAAGCATCATGTTATTTATCGTTTTGGGATACCCCGAAGGATAATCTATGACAACGGGCCTCAATTCATCAGTCAAGCATTTCACCGATTTTGTGATAAGAATCGGATACAAAAATGGCCTCTACGGCATATAATCCTGCTGCTAATAGTTTGGCGGAAGCCTTCAACAAAACCATCATTAAACTCTTGAAGAAGTTTATTTCTTCGAACAAAAGAGATTGGAATGAGAAACTGGGAGAATGCCTTCTGGGCATACCGCACAACGGTACGAGCACCGACGGGTTGTACCCCATTCTCATTAGTCTACGGGAGTGAAGCAGTTCTCCCCATTGAAGTTCAAATTCCCTCACTCAGAATAGCAGTGGCTAATGAGTTGACTCAGGAAAAGAATGATCTATTAAGGCTTCAAGAGTTAGAAGGATTAGACAAGAAACGCCTTCAAGCTCAACAATGCATTACGTTCTACCAAGCACGCATTTCCAAAGATTTTAATCGAAAAGTAAGGGAAATAGTATTCAAAGTTGGCGAGCTAGTTTTAGCTGTGAAGAGGCCAATGATCATTACTCACAAGAGTAAGGGTAAGTTTCAGCCCAAATGGGAGGGCCCTTATGTGATCGAGACGACGTTCTCAAATGGCGTATACAGATTAGCCAAGCCTAATGGATACTTGTTAATGGCTCCTATCAACGGCAAATTCCTGAAGAAGTACTATGCTTAATCTTTCTTGTTTAAAGCGGAGTATGGTGAAGATCTTATTCTGACGATACTACGTACAAAATCTAGTTGGACGTATTCTATCATGTCCATATAACCTCTAAATAGATATGTTTAACTAATTTGGAACTTCAAAATCTATCACGTCCATATTACCTCTGATAGTGTTTTTATACAAATTTAGTTAGAACGTATTCTATCATGTCCATATAACCTCTGAATAGATATGTCCAGCTGAAGTTTACTGAAAGTATATCATGTCCATATTACCTCTGATATCACTTTTACCCTAGCCTATCATCGATGTTCAAAAATAATGGGTCCACCAAAGTCAGATAAAGTCTCTTTATTATCTCCAGAAAGAGCAAGTTATAAAAATAAGCAAAAAGTACATCATTGGGGAGGAGCAGTCAAATCACGAATCTGCTGCGCCAGAGCGGTCATTCTCTCATTCCTGGAGTTCAAGATGTCAGCGCGAGCCCGCTCCAGTCGTGCCTCGTCATCACTCAAGAGGGATAGTTCAGACTGAGTATGAACAAGATCAGCATGGACGACACCCATATGTACCAAATTCTGTTGAGCTGTATCCATTCGGCCCTGCAACACATCTTGAGCTGCCGCTGAAGCGCAAGCCCACTCCTTTGCCTGAGCAAGCTTAGCTTCCAACCTATGGACCCTCGCTTTATTTCCCTCATGTTCGGCCTTGCCCCGGGTTATCTGAGGGATAACCTCCTCCAAAACGGTCCGCTCTTTATCCATCTCCTGCTGGTGTGCCTGGATGCATGTGTTCAGAGACTCCATCTGTTCAGCCAGCTTAGCAGTCAAGGAGTCGTATTCGGCTTGAATCATCTCATCGACGTTGCCTCGAGATAGTTGCAAATACTCGTTAATGGATTGTTCTAAACCATTAACCATTTGCTCTAGCGCATTAGCCCTTTCAACGTCACTGAAATATCTAATCTGCGCTATACTGAGGTTATAGGACATCTTCAGAGCCTCGAAGCCTAGATTCTTCTCCAGCACCATCGATATCAGCATTTTCAAAGTAATGTAGAAAATGCTAGTATACTGCTCAACTAGCAAAACGAAATTCGAATGGACGCTGGGAGTGGCTGTGATATCAGCAAATCCTCCTCCAGGAACGACTGCAAAGTATGTTGCCACAGTCGTCACTTCAGTAGATGGCGCGACAAAAAAGGAGGCGCCAACTACAGTTGAAGTTGCTGGCATGCTTGACGAAGGAGGCGCAGTCGAGGCGATAGGCTCATCCTCCTCTGAAGATATCGGGACTATATTAGGCGAGGCTACACCCAAAAATGTTGCGGAAGAAGGATCGACAGCTTTAAAGCATGCCCCTTCAAAGTCGAGCGCCGCCATTTCATCGACAGTATCCGCAACAAAATCAAAAGTTGCATCAATTCTGCCCTCCCCTGAGATATCTTTCCCTGAAACGAAGACAAGAGAAAGTTAATATCAACCTGATGTTAATTTTTATAAAAGAGGCGTAAAGACAACATTTACCCATGGCTGATGGTATATATGTCGCGTCCGCAGCCAGTACAGCTAAATTATTTCTTAATGATGCTAAGCAAGTTGTCATACCTGGAGAAGAGGGTGCACCAAATAACGTCTGAGGGTAGTCATCCAAGTCTTTACCCAGATTCACTCGGGGTTTATCAGATGGAATCTCGCTGGAGATACTTACAGATGAAGAAGGGGCTGAACCCATTATTGGTCTGGATAAAGATATCCTTAATATGCTTGGCCTCGAAGGTGACCTCACTGTACTACCAGTAGCAGTAGTAGCGACAGCAATCTCGAGCAAAGAATCTCCGGCACTGTCAGCCGAAACTGTGGAGGTTCCCTCTCTAAAAGGCGAGGGACCTCTAATCAAAGAATCATCCCCAACCAGGGAAACAACAGGCTCGCTCCTAGAAGCCTCCCGGGTAGAAGCCCTTTTCGAACCTTTGGCAATCCTCTTCTTGCGGGAAGAAGGTTCTTTCAGAGTGGAAGCCTTCCTTTTATGGGGAATGACGAGAGGCTCTGCAGGCGGAGCTATTTAGCCTCTCGGTATTGTCGTCAAAAATTCGTCTGCCCCGGTGGTGTCTTCATTCTCATCCGAGGAAATAGACGAAACATCCTCCCTTCCACTGGACCTATGAGAGGGCATTCTAAAACTTCCATGCATATCAAAATCGCGATGGAAGGTGTTGATGGACGCATAGAACTGCGCATACGAATGAAGGATGCGTAGCTCCATGGAAAGGAAAGTCGTAGGTACGACAAAAGTTGCGCCAGTACAACCTGTGATGAAGTACCGCCACCCTCTGGCTCCATCTATAAGTTCACCTCTGGACTTGAAGCTGGTGATGGCATTTCCCACATGCAATTGGTCATATCCAAACTGCCTGACGAACCGACTGGGCAGATAGGGCTCCAAGAAGCAATGATCGTCACTCCTGTATAGCAAGTGGGAAGGTCTAATGCAGACCAACCAATAGAAGGCTTCAGGAGAAAGAATGGTTCTTCCATGACCTTCATCCTTGAGTTTCCTCCCCTGTTGATTGATGTGTACAGGAGGAACGATACAGAAGATCTTCCAGCTGTGGGCTACGTTTAACGCCCGCCGGCAATCTGTGACGGTCGCCACGTTCCAAGAGAAATTCTTATAATTCAGCAAGAAATTATTTCCTGAACTGTTGACGGAACTGGTAGACATCACCCGGGCGTTGTGAAGAATTAACCATCCCATCAAGTATAGGAAGGGTAATTTCACCCTGGGAAAGCTTTTACGCTGCATCTCATCAGCGAGCAGCCCATCAGTAAGGGCCCTCAAACCTGCTTGTATTCTATAAACCATAGCAGGAAGCAGACCCAGTCTTGCTTCGAACACCCAGCACACTGCGGGCCATAAAGTGTTGCGATGGATGTGATCCGCAGACGCAATGCCCGGCACTACCCAGCGGCGTATCCAGACGGAGAGAAAGCCAGCCAATTGTGCTTCCTTTGATAGAGGCTTCCGACAATGGCTCATATAACTGAAGGCTTTCATGCCTGCAGGGTAACCCTCTATCTCCTCCTCAAGAACATAATCCGGAGCCCCTGCATCTTCGATGAGGTCGTCGACCGTGTCAGCATTGAGCATGCTCAGGAGGTTCAAGGGCCTATCTCGGCTATCTACCACCTTGTCCAGCTTAGCATTTCTAGCCTGGTGGAAGAAGAGGTATGTTGCCCACTTGTTGGTGTGAGCCAAATCAGACGGCTCCTGGTAGAAAGTGGTGCAAGCAAGGTAGTGGCACATCAGCTCCTGATACACTGCCACTGCCCGAGGGATTGTATCCCTCAACTCCCTATTTGTAGGGACATACTCTTCATAAGGAACGTCCCCCATGGGCAGCTTCGAAACCTCTGCCATCTCGTGAAGGGCTAAGCCCAACTCCCCCAGCGGAGTGGTAAAAGTCCCAGTGAGCAAATTGTTTCGCTCCATCAAGGCTAAGAACAAGTTAGGCTTGAGAGGCAACCCAACACTTGTGGCACTCACAGCCGCGAACAAGCCAATTCTTTCCAGCTCTATCTGGAAGTGCTTCAGGGCCCAAGCAGTCAAACTGGCCCATCGAAGGTTCCCCGGGCTAAGCCATCCACTGGTCCGAGGATTGACTCTGGGGTACATTCCTCCCTGCCCCATGAAGTCATTGCAGAAAGTCGATATCTGGACAGGCTGGACCAGCAAAGTGTCCTCATTCGGGACACTACCCGGCAGCAATCCCCTAAAGGGCACAACAGGGCCTGTAGGACGGCTCATGTAAGATCCCCGGTCGCCTCCCTTGTTGTATAAGATCTTCTCCGGTCTGTCGTGAAGATCTGGAGTCAGCACCCACACCATCTTCCTAGGATGTGTAGCGTGAAAGAAGGCCGAGATAGGGTAATCCCTGAGCATCATCGGCAGATACATGACCGTGCCCTCGGCAGTGAACACCCAGTCCTCCTTCTTGGGCTTGGTCTGGGAGTGCTTGTCAATAGCATCCCCAAATAAGAAACCCGATTTCCGATACTCCGTCCCGTCTATGTATGTCAGGGGCTCCCCACTGATCATACTCAACAGCATGCGCTCTCCTTGGGACGATATCAGGGTTCCCCTCACTTCAGGGTAATTGGCTCCAGAAATGGGGAATGTCACATGCGACAAATCCTCCAGATAATTCGAGTTCAGCATCCCGACGGCGGATCCCATCACCTCAGCCAAAAGAGGGATCTGCAAGTCCACTACAAAATACAAAAAAATAAGTCAGTTTCTACACTAGACATTACACCCTTGTAGTTTACACCAAAGATTATCAGTCTGAACTTTTTACGTCGAGACTGCAAAAACTTGATCTTTATGCCGGAACCTATGTCCGAGGCATAAAATTCAAGGTTGGCAGTATACTCCAAAACTTAACAGTCTGAGCTTTTTTGCCAGACTGCCAAAATTTGAGTTTTTACGTCGGAATTTTCATCCAGCGCGCAAAACTCAAAGTTTGTAGTATACGCTAAATTTCGACAGTCTAAGCTTTTTACGCCAGACTGCGAAAAGATGGTTTACGCTGACACATTAGAAATATGGGCGTATTGGTTCGCATACACGTACAACGTGTGCGGAAAGTCCTCTATTTTTCGATGAGGTCCTTTTACCTATGACGTCTGGTGCATGGCTCGACGGAGGGGCGCCGCGTTCCGATCGAGGCTCGTTCAGCCTAATGGGAGTTGCTCGCGCTTGAGCAGAGGATCGAGAAGAGGAAGAAGCCTTCTTTCCCTTAGTAGTGGAAGCTTGTTTAGGGGCTATGATGATTCTGAGTTCTCGAGAAAGAGACGAAGAAGAAAGGTTCTTGGAAAGCTAGGATTTTGTGAAGGCAGATAAAAAGTTTCTCTCTCAGGATCTTGGGCTATTTATAGAGTTCAAATAACTCTTCGAATTCCTAACCAAATCCGATATTTAATATTCGGTTATGATTTGGTGCCACGTCAGCCTATCATTGGAAAAAAGATGACGGACAGTCAGTGTATATAGATTCTACGCGCAGAATAGATCTATGATTTTACATTCAAGAGGCTACAAGTCTACGGTTTTACGCTCAGAGGCTATAGATCTACGGTTTTACGCTCGGATACTTTTATGCTCAGCAGCTTTTACGCTCGAGAGGCTATAAACCTACAGTATTACGCTCAAAGGCTACAAATCTATGACTTCACGCTCGGAAGCTTTTTTCTATGGTTTTACGCCCGGATACTTTTATGCTCAGCAGCTTTTATGCTCGAGAGGCTACAAACCTACGATTCTACGCTCAGAGGCTACAAATCTACGATTCTACGCTCGAAAGCTAACGAGTGAGATGGCCAATTGTAAGGATTTATGCAAAAAATGCTCCTTCTTGGCTAAAAAATATTCCAAGTGTCCAAAGCACACAGAGTTCAGCATTGAAGATGACTCTTCTTCTTGGGTCGATTAAAAATTCATTCAAAGTCCAGTCAGAATCTTTTTTCTCAAAAAGTTCAAGCTTATTTGACGGCCATTTCTCGCCCTCTTCAAGGGATTTCCGGGAAAACATTCTTGAAGATGATGGTCTGAACATCAAATTCTTCACACCAGAGAGATGACAGTTCAAAAATTCTACGCGACTCTCGTCCAAAGCAGCATGAGAGTTTGGATATTCAACTTAAGTGCTAAGAAGTTTTTTTACGCGTCTTCAGTTACGCGTAAAAGACAGGACGAGATCAGATACTCTTTTATCAGAGTCGGTGCAAAGTTTTTCAGACGTGTCGAAGCTGCACATATTCAGACTTTATCACAGCAAAAATGGCACAGCCTCGCGGAACGAGTCAAATTTGACCGTTTCATGCTTCATTCAAAGTGTTTCAAATTATTAAAAATTTGAAAACTTTGAAGGGGGTCTTGTAGAAGCATGAAAAATACGCTGAGGAATCATACGCGTAAAACACCCAACATGCAGAAAGCCGCGTAAAACAGAGCTCCAGCACTGGGTGGCGTAAGACATGACTTCAAAGCCATAGGCGTACAACAGAGCTTCAACGCTATTCAACGTAGAATATAACTCCAGAACAACCCGCGTAACGCGGTATTTCCAGACTTCTTCAGCGTAAAAAGGTTACAACATCGCCACTTTGGTGTAAAACCTATATGCTTTTAATGCAACGGGAAAATGTACGAGGAACTCTTCGTATTCCTCGAATGAACCTGTCAGACAGTACAATGAACCTGACTCCAGACAAAGAGTACTGCACGACTATCCAGATGACGGCTGTAATAATGATTCTACACAGAACCCCAGACTGTCGCTTAGTGACATTTCCTTGATATAAATTGCTTTTACGTATTCAAGGAGTACGCTGCCCAGTTTTACACAGACAGACATGAGCTTTTCTGCTCAGGACGAGACAAAGCCAACGGCCAAGTCAAAAGCTGCTCTTCGTACAGAACTCGAGGCACGCCTTTGCAGTTAATGCGCAAGATAGGGGCAGATCTCTGCATTTAATGCACGAGATTTTGTTCTATTTCTAATGACTGGGTGAGCTATAATTAGGGCTAATACGTCCACATCACCATCCCTGCATATTACGCCATCAGGCTATTTTCAGCTATAGGAGTACGCCGTTTGCTATCTCCTCGAAATACGCCAACCTGGCTATTTTCAACTATAGGAGTACGTCGTATGCTACCTCCTCGAAATACGCCAACTCAGGCTATATTTTGCAATGATGTGTGATAAGGCTATTTGGCCCGAAATACGCTCAAGACCCCAGTCAACATCAAATCTAACAGCTATTTGGCTTCTACACCAACCTGACAGCTATTTGGCTTCTACGCCAACAGGACAGCTATTTGGCTTCTACGCCAACCTGACAGCTATTTGGCTTCTACGCCAACCTGACAGCTATTTGGCTTCTACGCCAATAGGACAGCTATTTGGCTTCAACGCCAATAGGACAGCTATTTGGCTTCAACGCCAATAGGACAGCTATTTGGCTTCTACGTCAATCTGACAGCTATTTGGCTTCTACGCCAACATGACAGCTATTCAGTTTTTACGCCTAAATTGGCTTCTACGCCAATCATCTCTACGCGAGGGGCAGTGACCCACGTGGCTTGCATGCCGTGATCTTCGCAGCAGTTATACGTGTTACCTCATAATAGGACACGCGTCACACGCAGATTCGAGAGATCATTCAGATGTGGGTAGCAGTTATCATAACAGCCGCGTAAAGAGCGCCCCACTCTCCACTGTTCGGCTTCTACGCCGACTGGACGATTATGGCAATTGTACTCTATAAATAGAGACATCTATTAACAGAGGTCAGGGGATCGGATTTTATTTTTGAGAGAGAAGAGCCTAGAGCACAGACAGAGGGTAGTGATTGACGACTTTGGCATCGAGCATCCAATCCCTCTTGCGATTTTTGAAGCTTCTCCTTCTTCTACAGTACTTCTTCATCATCGTGTGGTCCAAGGGACAAAGTGATCGACCGCAGATCAGACTCCTATAGCAATATTTACCCAGAATTAAATTTTTGTACTTAATATCCTCATATAGGATTAATTGTACTTCTTTTTCTTGTTTGTAAACCAAAGAAAAGGTTTCGTATAAACCTAGTTTCATTTCTTTCGTTTATTATCAAACATTATATGTCGTACTTCTCGTAAAAGGTGTACAAATAACTGTCCTCCACGACCTATGCTTTTCTCGTATAGGAAGCTACGTGTCAAGCAGGCAGCAAGTTGTGCATCCATTCATGCCAAACGTGGGGTATTAATCCACCAAAAGTGTGCGCATAATGGTAAAATCTTGTTGACTATCTATAGTTCGTGCACACTCTCGTAACCGTTCATAAACTCTATAAATATAGCTAGCGGCTACACATACAGGGGGATACACACAGACAGATAGAGAAAAAGGGGGCTAGAATTCTCAAGTCTTTGAAATTCAATAGCAGAGTGAGAGAAATAGAAGCTTCTCATGCCATTGTACCAGAACTTTCTTATTCTTTAACTCTCCAAGTAGTTCGCAGCAATCTTCAAGTCTTTGAAATTCAAGAGCAGAACGAGAGAAATAGAAGCTTCCCATGTCGTTGTGCCAGAGCTTTCTTATTATTCAACTCTCCAAGTTATTCGTAGCACTCCCTATATTTCTCTGTCGTCGTATGCATTTCTTCATCGTCAAGTAGTCCAAGGAGTAAAGTGATCGTTCGTAGAATAAATCTCTATAGCTATACTTTTCAGAATTAGTTGTACTTAGATTCCTGTTTAGGGCATCTTTTTTTTGTACTTTTTAACAGTTTGTAATACAAAAGTTTTGTATAAGACATTTCAACGCAAATAAAGATCTCGGGATTTTTTTTAACTTTGTTGTGTGCGTGACTCAGTCAGCTGGACACGTGGTCAACACTGATTGTTTGAAGATCTTTTCGATTGTAACAGACAGATCTTACAGGTTGAAAGCCGCATAACATCTGGGTCGCATAACGTCTTGGTCGCATATGTGCTCTCATTTGGCTTTGGTTTTATGGACACTTTGGTCGTATGGTATTGTGGATGCATGCAAGCTCTCGTCTGGCCTTGGTCGAATGGACACTTTGGTCACATAATGACAAGGCTGCATAGGACCGTAGCCGCATATGTGCTCGCTTTTGGCCTTGGTCTAATTGACACTTCAGTCGTATGGCATTGTGGCTGTATGCGAGCTCTCGTCTGTCCTTAGTCGATTGGACACTTTGGCCGTATAATGATAAGGCTACATATGGTCATAGCCACATATGAGGGAACACGTGGCATGACACATCTGACAAAGTTATTAATGTATTGATGTGACTTTTTGTCTTTTTATGAGCGGTAGCCTCTCTTATGATTCTCGAAATGCTTTGGGTGACGAGTGGTGTGTCAGAACTTCTGACAGGCAATAAATATCTTGTCAAAAAATCTTATGCTGCCCCTTACTTCTTGGTTGTTTAGGCCGTATGGGATATTCTGATACGGCCTCCAATTCCTTGGTTGTTCGGGCCACATGGGCTCTATGTGGCTCATTTGAGGCCTATTATCATTTTAAAGGGGCATGAGCTATATACGGCCTATATAATTTTTATGCTTATATAATACACAGACCATAAGAGCCTGAACTACGTCTATACTCAGAAGGACCTGAACCTGAGGCAAAGACGATGGCTTGAGGTAATGACAGACTTTGGGATTGAGCTGCAGTACCACTGAGGAAGGCAAACATGGTAGCTAACACATTGAGCAGGAGGCCCTTAGCATTCTCTTTGACTACCCGCAATACCTATTTACAGATCTGCAGGAGTTTGATATAGAGGTCATTATGCCAGGAGCAGACGGCCAGTTGTCGAATCTTCAGATACAGTCGACATTGGTGGAGAGAATCAAGGCTATTTTGCAGATAAATATAAGATTCCAGCAACTTCGACAAAGGACAGAGGTCGGGATGCAAACTGGTTTACACATTCATGAGGATGGAACTTTGAGATATGAAGAACGTCTCTATGTTCCGAATGAAGAGCTTCGTCAGGAGCTGATGGTGGAGGCGCACAGTTCAGCTTACTCTATTCATCTAGGTGGCACAAAGATGCACATAGAGTTGAGGCAGTACTACTGGTAGCATAGGATAAAGAGAGAAGTAGTCCATTTTTGTAGCGAAGTGCCTAGTGGGTCAGCAAGTCAAGGCTAAGCATCAGAGATTTGCAGGCTTACATCAGCTACTCCCGATACCTGAGTAGAAGTGGAACCACATCACTATGGACTTAGTTACGGATTTTTTGATGAGTCCTAGTGGTCGTGATATAGTATAGGTGATCGTGGACCGACTCACCAAGTCATCTCACTTCTTACCCTTCAATGTTGGATAATCTACCGAGGCCTTAGCTAATATGCACATTAGGCAGATTATGCGATTGCATGGATTTACAGTCAGTATAGTGTATGACAGGGATACAAGGTCCACATCGTACTTTTAGTAGAGTATACAGGAGAGTCATGGGACCAGCCTGAAGTTCAGTACATCATATCACCCGCAGACAGATGGCCAGTCCGAGAGCACCATTCAGACACTAGAGGACATGTTGAGGACGTGCATGCTTTTGGTCGATCATGGGAGGACCATTTGGTCGAGTTTTCTTACAACAATAGCTATCAGGAGAGCATTCATATTACTCCCTTTGAAGCGTTGTATGGTAGGAAGTGTCATTCCTCAGTATGCTGGAGTGATATGAGCGAGAGACAGATTCTTGGACCAGAGTTGATCGTTCATACAGTGGAGAAGGTAAAGCATATCCATGGGCACTAACGAGCAGCACATGACATGTAGAAGAACTTGGCAGACATGCACCATCGACCACTGGAGTTCAAGGCTGAAGATCATGTATTTCTAAAGATCTCACATACCAGAGGGACCATTAGGTTTGGAGGAAGAGGAAAGTTGAGTCCGAGGTACATCGGACCATTCGACGTATTGGAGCGTATTGGGGAGGTCGCCTACAGGCTATCATTGCTATATTCATTAGAGGGAGTTCGTGACATATTTCATGTATCTAAGTTGAGAAGGTACATGTCAGATCAGAGTTATGTGCTTGATCACTCAGATATCACTGTCAGGCCGAGCTTGTTATACCAGGAGGAGCCTGTAGAGATTGTGGACAGGAGCGAGAAGATATTGCGAGGTCAGATTATTCCTCTAGTTCGTATCGCATGGAGGCATCATGTGCCATGCGAGTCGACTTGGGAGCAAGAGGATAATATCAGTCAGCATTTTTCCAATCTCTTTGAGGGCCTAGGTATGTTGGTAATATTTAATTTTTAATTAGTAGTTTATATTATATGTTTATTTTAATTTTGAGGACGAAATGCTTTAAGGAGAGTAGGTTATAAATCTCCTGACCCAAATCTAGGATTAGGGATTAAATTATGATTATTCTGGATTAATTAATTAGAGTTATAATTTACCTATTTGTTTTATTCACCTATTATACCTTACCGTTGCTTAAATGTCTAGAGCACTACAATAGCTTTTGACTTCCAACAAAATTTACACCCTTGACCTGGACAAGTCCATATTCAATTTTGACCTTGGTGTCACTCTAAATTTTACTCTCTTATAATTTATTTTAATCGCAAAATATTTGTCACAAAATATCTAATTTGAACCTGAACTTCATACCTGTGTCCGTTCCAATCAAAATTGGAGACACAACCTCGACCAGTTTCTTGCAATCCGATATATGGTAATAATCTATTCTGAGTCTACTACTTCCATGATACTTGTATCAGAACCAATTGAAACCCCATGTACTACCAATTTATTAAAATCACCAATGACACCAAACTCTATTCATTTTTGGTCAACCGACTTGACTAAGCCCGAACCGAGTCCAAACTCAACCCGAACTCTCATACACCCTCACATAGCTCATGTCAAACAATAAACATCATTTCTCCTCTCTATACAATACCAAAAATTAATCCCATGACTAATTACACTTTGTTAAACCCTTGTTTAGTTTAAATTCAGATTTAACCAAAAGGGGAATTATTCCCTTCACCTTAACCTCTATTTTCCTCATTAAGTCATCCATTTTTGGCTACACACAAATGTGGGTTGAATTAATGCTCTCACTTATACTTATTATACCCTATTGTGACCTTAAACTATATTAGGAAACCCTTCTTACTTTGCATTAATTGCTTTTGGACTTTTCCCCATCACCTCATTAATGTATTGCACCCCTTCATACCCCCCTCTTGGCCGGCCATAGACCCCCCTCCCCCTCTCACCCGTATACTTCCCTCTCCATTATCTCCATACTCTCCATACTTTCCATGCTCTTTTTATTCTTTTTCTCCTTATATTATTTTTTCTTCTTCATCTTCTTCCTCTCCTCTTCTACCTGACCTCCACCACCACCATTCCCGACTTCCACTCGATCAACACCACTATCTCAATCACCCCCACAACTACCTCCACCTTTACGAGCAGCACCACCTCCACCTCCACCTTCACGACCCCCTTCCTCCTCCACCAAGCTGTTGCTACTGCTGCTAACATTATTTTTGCTGCTGCTTTTTATTATTTTTGTTGCAGCTGCTGTTCTATTTATCCTTGCTGTCCGGACACCTCCGGCCACCACCTGGAGGCCGGACACCACCCCTACCCGAGCCACTCCTCCTCTTACTTGTTCTTGAGGTATTGTTCTTCACTTTTTCTTCATCTTGTTCCTCATCTTCTTGTATATATGCCTAGGCCTAGATATATAGATATATATATATATATACATGGATTTGTTGATGTCCTTTATACACACACACACACACACACACACACACACATACTTAATGTTAACTCTTGTTCTTCTCCTCCTAAGAATGTAAATAAACATGTACATGAACCTAATGTTTCATCTTCTAGATCATTGAGAAGATATATATGTATGTATATTTTTATGTAATCATTTGTCTTGACAACTATCTACAATGTTCAACCATAACTATTGACACTTGTTCTAACCTACTTAACATTGTTAACACTCTAAATGACTCAACCTTTAAATAAATTTCATAATATTAGTTAAGATAGAGAATGATTATCACCATGATAGGTTTAAGTTTTATTTATATGTGGTGCACGTACATAATAAGGACACAATGTTGTTATCTCCCTAGTATGCTATGCTAAGAGGGAGGTGTACAAGAGTATTGTTGGGTGCATATATAAGAGAAATAGGGTTTGATATCGGTGTCCATATTTGAGAATGTGTTGGTGACTTATATGTATAAAAGAGACACCTTAACCTAATAGTACTTAGTGCACAAAATTGGGTTACATGACATCTTGAGATGGTAGCCAATTGTTAATGGTGTAGTTGACAACTTTGACTTGATGTGCACTAGTGATAGAGGAAAATTTTATATATTCGTGCATAAAGACTTAGATGGGTGTTGTTACTAAACTTGTGTTGGGAAGCAACTTAGCAATCCCATGACCTGGATTAATGTTGTGTTAGACGTGATTATAATACGTTTTTTGTGTGCTTTAGTATAAATGACTAATTTAATATTATTATATTAGGCTCGTTGGATCGTATGAGCGTGGATCTCGGAGCAGGTTATCTTTACTTGCAGATTTGAGACTCAGGCAAGTATACCTTGCCTTATTTACTGTTTAATTTTATTTGTTATATTTTGCATGAGTCGTTGCTTTAATATATAAAATTGTGTGCGTCCGAGAATGACTCAAGTACAGTCGGAGAATGAGTCAATAAGTACTATAGAAGACTTAGTCTCTAGCAGACTCACCTAATATTGTGGAGATATTCTGATATCTTCCAAGTCCATGTCATTTATTACACTCATTATGATAACAAACTCATGTTGGGATGCGAGTTGGCGTAACCGACTAGTTATCGGCACGTGCGACATGCATCATTGTATAGTGCGGTCATAATAGTTCTATTTTACTAGTAACCTGGCATGATCGTTCGAAGTGTATACGTAGTGTCCAGAGGAGCTACAGGACTAATGACCTCCTTTATGTAGATACCGTGCTCTTTGGAGCGATACGGACGTGTGTATATATATATATATATATATATATATATATATATATATATATATATACAGATCCTGCGTTCTTCGGAGGGTTTTGGGCGTTATATGTGCATATACCATGCTCTTCGGAGCATTGGACATAATGTCTACACCTACCCATACCTATACGTACCAAGGTTGTCCTCAGATTTCATACATTTAGATGGATAGAACACCATGTTTACTTTATTTAGTATTTATATTCGGCATATATTTTTGTATCTTGTTACGTTCCTCTGAGGACCTAGTTCCTTTCCAGATTTAGATGAGACATATTACCCGATAGTGTACGGGTCTGGACAGGTGACGCGGTTTGCTACAAAGGAGCTGGAGATGCTTCCATAAGAGTTCTCATGAGTCTTGGTAGGCCTATCGTCTGTCACACCCAATTCCAGATTTGGTATTTTTTGAATTTGTAGAATTTAATTTTTCCTGATAATGTATTCCTGTTGCATTTTTTATGTTGGTTACTGTCATTTTATTTTATTGTTAATTTTTTTATTCTTGAGAGACTACCCGAGTCCAGTAGAACACCCATTGGCGTTGCCATAGATCCAATTTAGGACCCGCATGTAGAATGGACACTTTGTTCGGTTTATTTGACTAAACCCATGACTAAACCACTTGTTCTCTCCTCTTAGTATATATATGAGCTTTTCTCTCTCTTCTCTCTTTCTTCTTCTTCATTTTCATTTCTTTCTTCCTTCCCCCCTTCTCCCTCACCCCCGTGCACCTTCCCTAGCCGAACCCTAGTACCGGACCTAGCTAGGAAGAGGTCGTTGGACTCTTAGGTAAATACATCTTGCTCAATGATGAACTTTAATTTTTTTAATTTTTTATATATATGTTGTTTAAAAAAAATTGATGGAAAATATTCTCCTTTTGTTCCTAATAATTTTTAGTTCTTGGTATTTTTGGTTTGATAAGCAGATTTTTGTAGATCTGAGTTTCAAGCTAGGGTTTTCTATGGGTTCTATGAGTTTTTCTTAGTTTTGATCTATTAAAACTTAGTAATTTTGAAAACTAGTTGTTCTTTATGTTAGAGCATTTTATTTCGTGCAATTTGGCTTTTATTTAACTTGATTTGGTAATGAAGTTTTTATGAAAATAATAAATTTTTGGTTTTTGAGCTTTCGGCCATAGCTGAACCTGTTGTTGGAGAAGACAAAATCTTTATGCGGTCAGCGACCTATGCGGCAGAGAGCGCTATACGGCCCGAGAGGGTTATGCGGCCTGAACTCCTTATCGTATACTGACAGCATACGTCCACCTTATTGGATTCATGACTCTTCAATTACATAAGTGTTCTAGAGCTAATCCTTAAACTGCTTGTGTTTTCACTCGCTGAACGAATAAAAATTTACAAAGTCCAAGAGGGGCATCTATGCGGCAATCTGAGCTTGCGGCAAGCGGACTTATGCGGCATTGGTACTATACGCTTCTCATCTTTTGCCGCATAACGATGTTTCACCCTTGCACATCTTTTTATAATTCTTATCTTTTCTTCCTGACACACTTTATGGCCTGTCACATCATTCACTTTATGTTACTTCACTGACGCTTTATTTATTGACCCACCACTCAGCACTTACCCATAGGTGTAGACTTTAACCCTGAGCATGCGGCCAGTGAGTCCATGCGGTAATTGGGTGAATGCGGCAAGTGAGTCCATGCGGCAATTGGGTACATGCGGCCAGTGGATGCATGCGGCAAGTGAGTCCATGCGACAATTGGGTACATACGGCCAGTGGGTGCATGCAGCAAGTGAGTCCATACGGCCAGTGGGCGCATGCGGCTAGAAATTCTTGTGCACATTTTGTGTTCCTTTTAATATGTCTATTTAAATTTTTCTTTTGGTGACTATTATTTTGTGCTTCTTTATGTCGATGCAAGTTTATAGTACTAGACAAGTTTTGCATGTAGTTCAAGAGACAAGTTTATGTACACGTTTATAATTTTTACCACACCATAAAAAAATTTGTTTATAGAAATACGTTGTATTTGGCATCGGACAATCGAGTGTAATTATTGTCCAATGTATCGTGTGTCGCAAATACGATAACTCGTAAATTGCTCGTACTCATGACTCGTCATTCTAGGAATTTCTCAAGTGTCCATGACTCGAGAATTTAAAATAATTGAGTAATGACTAAACAAGATAAGAATTACCTAGTTCATTGGGAGGGAAGAATATTACACTACCGGCTACCCCGATCTCTAAGAGCCCCATGCAGCATAGAATAATCCTACTAGAAAGGGTGTAAACCCCCTGAACCAAATCTAGGATTAGGATTCATTTAGGGTTATTTTTGAATTATTTAATGGAGTTATTAATTTACCTCTTTTAATTAAATTCTCTTGGTGTACCTTACCGTTGCTTCTATGTTTAGAGCGTTATTCTAGTTTTCTCCTTCAAACAAATTTTACACACTTGAACTAGACGTGCCAGCCTTCCATTCTGACCTTTGTGTAACTCATAATTCTTTATTTTAGTCGCACAATATTCATTACAAATATCTATTTTTAAATCTAAATAAATTCAACTTTTGTATCTTTGTCCGTTCTAATCAAAATTGGAGACGCAACCTCTACCCATTTTGTGCAACCTAATTTATGATAATAATATATTCTGAGTCTACTACGTCCATGACATATGTGTCCCACCCAATTTAAATCCCATGCCCTTCCAATTAATTAAAGAACACCATTGACGCTAATTTTAACTAAATTGGAGCAATGATTCAACCTAACCCAAAACTAGACCCAACACCAATCCGAACCCCCACTCACACCCTCATGATTCATATAAAATACCATACACCAATTTTTTCCTCTACAACACACCAAACATGGTAATTTTCCTCATCCAATCCCAATTCTCCTTTTCTTGTACAATTTCCAAACTATTGGGGGCCTTTGTGCAAATAAACAACTAGGTGTCCACCTTCCATTGGAGCAAAGCAATGAAGAAAGCCCTTCTTCATGCCTTGACCAGTCACACCTCCATTTCCCCCTATTTTTGTGTGTACTATGCAACACTTTACACCCACATTTAATCCCCATCCTCCATTCAAAATTAACCTTAATCCCACCACCCATTCCCTCATGACAATCCTTCCCACATCCCTAGAAATAGGGAGGTAGCCGGCTCTAATCCCCATGCTCACTACTCCCTCTCTCTTCTTTATTAATACTCTCTCTCTTTCTCTCTCTCTCTCTCTCTCTCTCTCAAATTTCAGCCACCTTCACCATCACCTTCCCTCACATCAAAACCGAAACCAAACTCACCACCACCTCATTCTTTCTCTTCTCCATCAACCCACCACCACCACCCGAGATCTCCTCCACCTCCTCCAATAGTGAATGCCACCCTCACTATCATCACCTCCATCACCATAACCACCATCACCTCACCGCCACCCACGACCTCCTCCTACTCCAACCCGACCTCACCACCATCTCCCCTCAACCGAACACCACCACCCATGACCTCCTCCATTCAACCTCCACCACCATCACCTCGACCTCCTCCTTTAGCATCCGTACCACCTGACCTTCTCCTCTCCTCCAACCTCCACCACCATTACCTCGACCTCCTCCTCTAGCAACCGGACCACCCAACCTTCTCCTCTTTCTCCTCCAACCCATCAACCTCCACCACCATCACCTCACCACAACCACCACTTCCCTCACGACAGCCACCTCCACCGCCATCCTCCCCACGAGTAGTCGCTGCCGCTGCTGCTAGAAGCCGTTGTTGCTGTTGCAAGTTGTTGCTGCTGCGGCGCTGCCTTGCCCTGCCAGAGTACCCTCCCCCCGCCGGATCACCTTCCCTCCGCCGAAGACAGGCCGACCATGGGCCGCAGGCCGAGCAGTCCCCCCCCCCCCACCCTCCTAGTCGAGCACCCTCTCTCTTAGCTTCCCCTCCATTTCTTTGAACCCTAGGTAATGCTCTCCTCTTCCTCTTCATCCTATCTTCTTATATATATATATATATACCTATGTATATAATTTTTCTTGATCTTGTTATTTTCCTCTTGTATATATATACATATGTATTAATTTGTTATTCATCCTAATGTGTATGTATATGCATGACCTCTTGTTCTCTTTTTCTAATATATATAATCATGCACTTGATCTCTTATTTTATTTTATATATATATATATATATATATATATATAATCACTTGCCTTGACACTATCTACTGCATGTTTAACCAATTTTAACTCTAAATTTCATATTATTATTTGATCAGATGATTAGTTTAAGTGTTGTATTTTGTACCAAGTCACTTGTTAGTGGGCTACTAGTATATTTGGTTGTTGCCTAGGTTATACACTAGTTTGATATTTGAATAGTGCCATGCTAGAGAATAATTTATACCATGATAGGAACAACATTTGTTTAGTGCATGTATAGAATGAGATTTTGAAATGTTGCCATGCTAGTGTAATAAGTTAGAATAGATGTAAATTGTTATGTGCACTTGTTGTTGTGTACAAGTGTATAAGAATTAGGTTTGATAATGGTTTATATGTTAGAGGATGTGATGATGATTTTATATATATATATATATATTATACACCTTAACCTAATAGTTAGGACACGTAATTAGTGTTACACGATATTTTGAATTATAAACACGTATTAGTAGCATAGTAGCTAGCTCATGACTTGTTGTGCACAATATTTAAGAATATTTTATATACTTATGCACGGAGACCTAGAGAGAGAATAATAGTAACCTATGCGTTAGCGGTGCAATTTAGTACCTACATAAATTCTAGTTGTGACCGTGATTGTGTCATATGAGAAATTATCCATTTAGAGGACTTATAATTTTAGGTGACTAGTAGACTAAGTGTACGCATACTTCCTTGGTCTTTGGCTAGTCAACATTAGCCAACCTACTTAGTTAGAATGCTTGTTTGGTCGAGACACTATGTGACTCATGACATTGCGTATGTTGAACTCTTGTGCATGTGTAGCGTAGTGTAAGGTAGTTATTGATATTTATTGTTATATATTCATAGGCACCCAAGACGGTTCTACCTTGGCTGCGGGTTCCGGATCCTTGCTTGTTCACATCGGAGTTCTAGGAAAGTATACCTTGTCTTGTTGTATTGTTTAAATTCAGTTATTATACTTTACTTATTTTATTTCTTTAATATTATATAACTGTGCGCGTCTGAGATTGACTCTGGTGCTGTCAACGAAGGCGTTGATGTTAGGACATGTGTTTGACCTAGTACCTAGTAGACGCACCTAAAGTTGAGGATTTATCATTATGACTCCCTGGGCCTTGATACGTATTATTGCACGTCACAGAGTGAGTTCATGTAGGGATACGAGCTTCATACTTGACTGGCCATCGGTGTGAGTAGCACGTATGACGGTATTTAGCATAGTTGTAAATTTTTTAGTAACTTGCATTATAGTACGAGATGTCCATGTCATATTCGTGACTTGTATATTGGCAATGGGCGGGGAAGATAATTAGTAGGCGTATGGGACAGACATTTGGCTACCGTAGTTTCAGAGTAAACTACGGGGTCGTGAGCCTCAATGTTACCCGGTTATGGGCCATGTGTTACCCGGGTATGAGCTATATGCTACCAGGTTATGGGCGTATATGCTTGTCGATACATCCGGCAGAGGTTACTAGTTATACTCTATCATGATCGGTGATGTAGTCAGCATATACTTCTGGCATCCAGTTTACAGCTAATGCAGATACTTAGCCTCTGGCTTGATGCTGCGCTTTATACCTTTTACCTACCCATACGTACCAAGGTTGTCTTAAAGTCCATTTCACGTAGCTGGTTAGTTCACCCTCGAGTTCACACAGTATTTACTTTATGGCATATACTTTTTGTATCTTGTTACGTCCCTCTGAGGACCTAGTTTCTTTCAAGATCCGGACGAGCACTTGTACCCGACCATCTACAGAGCAGGAGTGGAGACCGGATTCGTGTCTGAGGACTTTAAGGTATTTCCAGAGGAGTTCCCATGATTTGTGGTACATTGCTGTTTTGGGCTAGAGCATCTTTATCTAGCTATTCGATGTTCTAGTCTAGTATTCTTATCTGTTCTTTCGTACTTTTATTTCAGCATTATATTCAGTGGGTTTATTTTCATCAGACTTATTTGTGTTGTATTATGACATTCAGACTCCGTACTTATTTTTAGTATTTATTTCAGCATTTCTTATTTATGTTCTGCGGATGAGATTAGATATACCTGCTGCATGTTAGCATATTGGACTTGATAGTATTTTAGGACAGTGAAGTATGCTTCATCGGGTCCATTGGGAAATCCTTCGGAGTCGTATTAGCTGGCCAATGGCATGTGGCCTGATCCCGAGTATTTTGGGACTGGGGCATGACATGGTTTTAGTGGTAGCCCATGCAGGTCTCTTTTATCGCTTGTGGTATGGTATCATGCCCAGCGAGCTTGCAATAGGATAGAAATTATTATATCTCATCCACCTTGACTACCATCTTTGAACCTCCTTCATATTTAATTATTTGAATAGCTGTACCCTATTTGTTTGTTTTCGTACTCTTTTAACCTGTTTGTTTTCATACTCTTTTAATGTAGTTTTATCTCTTGCAAAGCGATGAACTTACGTAGCAGATGCGAGGCATACGATGCCATTGTGCCATCTGTCACCGCGAGAGGGATGATACATCCCTGGGACCATCTGGAGAGCAGCCACCACCATAGGTCCAGGTGATACCCCAGACTTCTCAGGCCGATCTGACGCAGCAGTACGAGGGTCAAACTTCACAGGTTGTCCCAACACAACACCTCGAGGGTCAGACTTCGAGGGCCACACCGATGCCACAGTATCTCAGGAGACACCTACAGCATAGCCGGAGGTTCCATTGCCACCACCTCCACCCTTTCTACCTCAGATGCCACAGTCAGAGGGACAACCACAGATATTCCAATTTTTCCAGGCCATAATATAGGCGTAATGGCATCAAGCCGAGATTATGAGACAGAGCTTGATGGCAGTTTTGGAGAGGCCATAAACCCCAGCACCTGTACTTGTACCTCTTCAGCCAGCTGGTATGATTCGAGGGTTTTGTCAGATAGGCCCTTATACCTTATCGGGCAGGGAGATCCCAGAGGAGATCTCTGATTGGGTCGCCAATACAGAGATGCTGTTGGTGGCTTCTCAGCTGCCTCCGGACCTTTGGATGACCGCGGTGAGGGCCCAATTAAAAGGTAATGCCCATCACTGGTGTGACTCTATGGAGAGCAGTATCAGCAAGAAGTAGAGGTGGGAGCAGTTTCTAGAATACTTTAATGCAAAGTACTTTTCGGCTACTATTAGGAATGCGCTCTACTCTCAATTTCTACATCTGGAGCAAGAGAACATGACTATACATGCGTATGACGTAAAGTTCAGTCATCTTAGTAGATTTGGTATCGCCCTGATACCTAATGATCTAGAGAAGGCCAGGAAATTCTATCATGGTTTGACTTACGAGCTACAGAGGTACACTACAACCCAAGCGAGGATCTCTTACGAGGAGGTCTTGACAGAGGCTAGAATCCAAGATGCTATTAGCAAGGGATCGATGAGTCAGAGGCATCCTAGTATAGCTGTACCAGCTAAGGCACAACAAGAAGCAGGAGGACCGATCAGTCATACAGGAGTGCAGATGCAACAGAGGGTTGTGTCGTATCAGCAGAGAGAGCTACCGACATGTCACTTTTGCAGAAAGAAGGAGCATATTCAGAAGGATTACAGAAGAAGGTTAGGACAGTATTTGAGATGCAGATCGAACCAACATCAGGCTCAGGAGGGTTTCCAGTATGTCAATAGAGCCTAACAGATAGTGCAAAGGCCAGTTCCACCGGTCCTAGGTATGTCCGTAGCATTGCTTGATAATTTATAGCTTATTATGTGTTTATTTTAATTTCGAGGACAAAATTTTTATAAGTTGGGTAGATTATAAATCCCCTGACCCAAATCTAGGATTATAATTCATTTATGGTTATTTTTGAATTATTTAATGGAGTTATTAATTTGCCTCTTTTAATTAAATTCTCTTGGTGTACCTTACCGTTGCTTCGATATTTGGAGCGCTACTCTAGTTTCTGCTTTCAATCAAATTTTACACACTTGACCTAGACGTGTCAGCCTTCCATTATGACCTTTGTGTAACTCATAAATACCTTCTCTTGTACTTTATTTTAGTCGCACAATATTTGTTACAAATATATATTTTTAAATCCAAATAAATCTAACTTTTGCATCTTTGTTCGTTCCAATCGAAATTGGAGATGCAACCTCGATCCAATTTATACAACCCAATTTATGACAATAATTTATTCCGAGTCTACTACGTCCATGACACATGTGTCCCACCCAATCTAAATCCTATGTCCTTTCAATTAATTAAAGAACACCAATGCCACTAATTTTAACTAAATTGGTGCAATGACACAACCTAACCCAAAACTAGACCCAACACCAACCCAAATCCCTATTCACACCCTCATGATTCATACAAAACACCATACACCAATTTTTCTCTCTATAACACACCAAACATGGTAATTTTTCTCATCCAATCATAATTCTTCTTTTCTTGTGCAATTTCTAAACTGTTGGGGGCCTTTGTGCAAATAAACAACTAGGTGTCCAACTCCCATTGGAGCAAAGCAATGAAGAAAGCCCTTCTTCATGCCTTGATAGGTCACACCTCTATTTCCCCCCATTTTTTGTGTACTATGCAACACTTTACACCCACATTTAATCCCCACCCTCCATTCAAAATTAACCTCAATCCCACCACGCATTCCCTCATAAAAATCCTTTCCACATCCCTAGAAATAGGGAGGTAGTCGGCCCTAATCCCCATACTCACTACTCCCTCTTTCATTCATTAATACACTCCCTCTGTCCCTAAAATTTCAGCCACCTTCACCACCACCTTCCCTCACATCAAAACCGAAACCAACCTCACCACCACCTCATTCTTCCTCTTCTCCATCAACCCGCCACCACCACCCGAGATCTCCTTCTCCTCCTCCAACAGTGAATGCCACCCTCACCATCATCACCTCCATCACCACAACCACCATCACCTCACCGCTACCCACGACCTCCTCCTACTCCAACCCGACCTCACCACCACCTTCCCTCAACCGAACACCACCACCCACGACCTCCTCTCCTCCATTCAACCTCCACCACCATCACCTCGAGCTCCTTCTCTAGTAGCTGGACCACCAGACCTTCTTCTCTCCTCCTCCATTCAAGCTCCACCACCATCAGCTCGACCTCCTCCTCTAGCAGTCGGACCACCCGACCTTCTCCTCCTCCTCCTCTAACCCATCAACCTCTACCACCATACCTCACCACCACCACCACCTCCCTCACGACAGCCACCTCCACCACCATCAACCCTACGAGCAGTCACTGTCGATGCTGCTACAAGCTGCTGGTGCTGCGGTGTTGCCTTGCCCCGCCGGAGCACCCTCCCCCCCGCCGGAGATAAGCCAACCACGGGCCGTAAGCCGAGCAGTCCTCCACCCCCTCCTAGTCGAGCACCCTCTCTCTTAGCTTCCCCTCAATTTCTTTGAACCCTAGGTAATGATCTCCTCTTCCTCTTCCTCTTCATCTTATCTTCTTATATATATATATATATATATATATATATATATATATATATATATATATATATATATATATATATATAATTTTTCTTGATCTTGTTGTTTTTCCTCTTGTATATATATACATATGTATTATTTTGTTATTCATCCTAATGTGTATGTATATGCATGACCTCTCTTTTTCTAATATATATAATCATGCACTTGATCTCTTATTTTGCTATATATATATATATATATATATATATATATATATATATATATATATATATATGTATGTATTTATATAATCACTTGTCTTGACACTATCTACCGCATGTTTAACCAATTTTAACTCTAAATTTTAGATTATTATTTGATTAGGTGATTAGTTTAAGTGTTTTATTTTGTACCAAGTCACTTGTTAGTGGACTACTAGTATATGTGGTTGTTGCCTAGGTTATACACTAGTTTGATATATGAATAGTGCCATGCTAGAGAATGATTTATACCATGATAGGAACATCATTTGTTTAGTGCATGTATAGAATGAGATTTTGAAATATTGTCATGCTAGTGTAACAAGTTAGAATAGATATAAATTGTTATGTGCACTTGTTGTTGTGTGCAAGTGTATAAGAATTAGGATTGATGATGGTTTATATGTTAGATGATGTGATAATGTATATATATATATATATATATATATATATATATATATATATATATATATATATATATATATATATATATATATATATATATATATATTGTCAAGACCCGCACCCGAAAATCGGGCATGAGTCGTGGATACGTCCAGCCTACGCCGCAGCATCGGCGGTAGAACGCTGTCTAGGTCAACTATCTAGATAATAATCTTACACAAAAATCGGCCATGACCTCTCCAAAAGGAGGGCAACCACACAATCAATATATAAACCTGTCAAGATCTCAACTCCAAACGGAGGAGCAATATCATAATGATAATCTCAAGTACTCAATCACGAATCTAAGTACGATAAGATAACACAGAGAGTCTAACAACTAAAAAGTCTAACCATCACCAACTACTACAACAACCACAACATCCATAATAATAATACAACAATATCCAAAATAATATACAAACAAGGTCTCAATCCAAAACCGGAGACAAATCCGGTACTAAAAGCTAATAAAAACAACAACAAGGTCTCAGTGATCCCGGCTACCAACCCGGAAATCACCCCTAAACTAGAGGGTCCCTGTCTGCACCATCGACAGGCTCAGGTCCATAAAACGTCAGACACCACTCCTCCGGATACTCTAAAAAATATGTCCAGTCAGGACTGGAGCAAGTACATCTCTAACAGCAGTTCCATTTAAATGATAAAAACTATAAAACAGTTATAGCAAGTAGCAAGAAGAATGAAGCAAGTATGAAACAAGGAAATATGTATAACTGGTGCATAAAGGTAAAAATGTATGGAATATCAGAAACAAGATAGTAGTAACTGTAAGATACAAAAATCTAAACTAAGATCAAGTCCGTGCACATGAACGTGTAGTGAGTCCAGCATAAAAAACATGTAGTGAGTCAAGTCCAGAAACATGTAAGTGAGACCAACAAGAATGCAAGTGAGTCTAGACTATAAAGAATGAACTCGGTGTCTTTAAAATACTTGTTTCGACATGTAAACGGCTAGGGGTAAGTACGGCTCACCGCGCACTGGGTGTGCGGCTGCTATCATTCCAGATAATACCAGAGGGAGTGATTCCTGATGATGCCAGATAGGAATGTTTACATGTCTACTCGAGTATTTCCCCGCCCCGACTAATACAAGTAGATCCAAGACCCGACACGCAAATCAAGATGAGTCCAGCCTGAACATGAATGATGCCTGTAGTGATGCCTGTAGGTGATGCCAGTAGTGATTCCAGAATAGAGGCCAGAAACATGAAATATACGTGTCACAAGTAAATGAATCCTGAAATACCAGTCAGTGTCCCGTGTTATGCCAGAATAATCATATGATACTATACTAGAAGCTGAATCATAATAATCATCAGATAATGAAAACTATCAGAGAATGTACTCGCCTGACGTCCTAAGCAACTGGCAATCCGAACCGGTATCGCAAGGACCTAATGCGAAAAGCAAGGTTAAACAGGATTCTAATGAGTTAAACAGATATAAAATAACTAAAAATAGGCTTCTAGGGTCGTTCTAGGTCAAACGGGTCAAACCGGTAAAATCTGGGTCAAAAAGTCAACTCTAGGTCCAAAAAGTCAACTCTTGGTCAAAACTAGGTCAAAAGTTGACTTTGGCGGTCAACCGAGTCAACTACGGTCAAGTCTGGGCCAAACTAGGGTGCTCCTGAAATTCTAGGTCAAATCGAGCTCATTAAGCTAGAAAACTCACAAACTCGCCTCCTTGAGATACCGGGATACCCTCGGTATCCGATACCTCAACCTACGCTATATACCCCGCCTATACCCTCTAAAACCTATGCTAGCACGCGTAAATATATACACATAAGCATATAAAAATTACTCCAAGATATTTCCTAGGCTAATGCTCAAAAACCCCGCTCGAAACCCAATACCTTGGTTATCTTAAGGTATTGAGATACCTCGGTATCTCAAGATATTGAGATACCGCTCTAAACTTAACCCGACTACCCCTCTAGCTAGCTAACTATGCATAAACCTATATATCTAGCTATAATCTAGGCTAAAATATAGATATCTAATACGTATAGGCATATACCTATATATCTACATACATATCTCACATACCTTACATATATACCTTACCTTAACTTACCTTACCTTACCTTCCTCATAAATATATAAATATATCTATATCTAGATATCTAAACTATCTACCTAGCTATATGTAGATATCTATATATAAATCTATCTATCTCTCTCTCTAGATATCTATAGATATATATATATATAGCTATAGGTATATATATATCTATACCTAGGTATTTACCTATCTAACTATATAACTATCTATATAGATATCCATCTATCTACCTATTTATGTATCTAACTATCTAGCTAGCTATATAACTATATATCTATCTATCTTTCTATTACCTATCTATCTATATGTCTATCTACCAATAATCTCTAATATCTATCTAACTATAGATCTAGTTATCTATCCATTTACCTATTAATCTATCTATCTATATACGTATCTATTTATCTTTCTATGCATCTATCTAACTACTTAACTATTTACTTATCTATCTATCTACTAGTTATCTAGCTATGTGTCTATCTATCTAATCTATCCATAATCTATCTAACTATTCCTTGCTACCACTAGCTACCCATGCCGCTGCTGCTGCCTGCTCTGCATCAAGCTGCTCATGCTGCTGCTGCATATGCTGCATCTGCTGCTGCTCTTGGCTGCTGCTGCTGCAGCTTTGCTGCTGCCCTTGCTGCTGGTTCCAGTCCCCCCCCTCACTCACACACACACACACACACACACACGAACACCTACAGACACACATATATATATATCTATATACATATATATACATATATATAACTCTCTCTCTCTATATATATATATATATACACACTAACTTATATATATCTAACACTCACACACACTCAAACACATATCAACAAACACACATAATTATATACATATATATATATATATATATATAAACACCCATATATCTATATATATATATACACTAATATATCTATATATATCTATACCTATACACACTCACACACTCAAACACAAATATATATCTATATATCCTCACACACACTCACTCTCACACACCCTCACACACTCACTCTCACACACCCTCACACACTCTCACAAACACACAACCACACACATAAACACTCATACATATATATATAAATATATATACATATATATACATATACACACATACATATACTCATATATATATATATCTATAAACACTCACTCACACTCACACACACACACTCACCTACACACATACACTAGCACCAACACACTCACACAAGCACTCACTAACACACTCACAAAAACATAAAAACACACATACATATATAAATATATATATAGAACACACACACAAATATATATAAACATATATATATATATAAACACAACACTACACACAACAATGCATAACGCTCACAACGCACAAACAACACGCCCCCCTCACACCCAACGACCCCGACACTCACCAACACCCTAAAATATATGTAATATAACTCGAAAACTCTAGCACACAGTCCCCGATACTAACCCAACGCGTGCACAAGCCCGAAACGAGGAACCCAAGTCGAAATGGTCGTTCGGTCATTTCGACGAACACGTGGTGCGCGGCTCGGAAAACCTCCTGAAACGCACACCAAACGAACTCGGAATCGGCCCAAAATATACCCACGCGCTCTACACGATGTCTAGATCCTAGAAAATGTGCTCCCGCATCGATTCTAGGTCCGTGGCGGAAACGCGCACGCACTTAGAATCGGCGACGACGAAAAGCTCCAAATTCGTCCGAAACGCCCGTTTCTCCGTGACGCGGCTTTTCGTGTTCGAACGGAGACACGCACTCACCCTCAAGACACCCGACAACGTCTACCTAGGTCCGTCTAACCTAGGGCATCACCCAAAATTGGGCCAAATTCGGATTTCACCCGAAATTGACACAAAACCTAGTGTTAAAGTCTCCAAACACTACCCAACTAGTTCCAACTTCCTCCCACGGGTAGCCTAAGGGTCTAGGAAGGTTTTAAACTATTAATTACACTATATAAAAATAATTACAAGGGGAAAAATTAGGGTTTACCTCTTGGGAGTTGGAATCCCAAGCCAAAATCTCCAAAATGCTCCAAATCCTCCAAACCAAGCTTCCAAGCTCCCAATCTAGCTCCAACACCAAATCTAGGCTCTACCCACCTAGGTTGGGGAAGAATGTAGTTTTAGGGTTAGCAACCATAGAGAATAGAAGAAGAAAGAAGAGAAATAGGATGCTTACTTGAATGTGGGAAGAAGAAAGGAAGAAGAAAGAAGAAGAGAGGAAGAAGAAATGAAGAAGAAGAAGAAGAAGAAGAAATGGAATGGGGAGGGCTGCTCCTGCTGTCCACGTGTGGGAATGGGGGCTGAATGGGTCGGCCAAAGCACATAAAAAGGGTTTTACAAGTTTTCAAATTCCCAAAACGCCCCTACTTGACTTGGTTTCGGGTTCCGGGTTCCAAAAGCACTCAAACTAGCTCCAAATCTCTCCCACTAACCTTCTAAAAAATATAATAAATATTTTAGACCCAAAAATAAGTCTCACAGGGGTGTGGGCTGGGTCGGACATGGGTCCACTAGGGTCTGACATGGGTCCAGGCTAGCCAAAATCCTAAAACAATCAATAAAAAAATAATGCAATCACTAATTAATTATAAATACAATTAATTATAAATAATACATAATTAACCAAATTAAAAAAAAAAAAATATCCGGCTCCGGAAATGGGGTGGTGACAAGCCTATCCTCCTTAAAAAAATTTGTCCTCGAAATTTAAAGTCAATCACACTCCTTCTAGGTCAAACCCCCAACAATCACAGTCGAAAATTCTACCTAAACAACATGCAAGATCATGGTCCTACTGGTCGTGTTATCACAGTCTCAATCAGGGTTACTACGCTATCTACCACAACACAAAGAAAATCTAACAGGTACTAATGAAGCACACCACAAGGAATAGAAAATGACAGGAAGAAGAAACAAGAGACAGACTTGCTAACCCGACATCCGTAGCATCGGCCTCCTCGACCGTCAACGCATAAGCCCTGCCCTGCTGGGGTGTATCCCTCTGCTGGTGCGGGGCATGATGCTGTGCCACAGATGGCCTAGCTCCAACTCCCTGATCCTGTGCTCCACCAAATGGAGGTACAGTGGAGCAATCTCGCATCTGGTGAGCAGCGGATCCACAAAACAAACACACCTTCAGCCTCCTCCTACAAACATCCCAAGTGTGTCCTGCCTTCCTGCAGTAGGCACAAGTGGGCACCCTTTGATCCTGACCCTGCTGCGCTGCCTTCTGCACATAGGGACGCTTAGCTGGTCCCGTACTACCACTGGCACTGCCTGAATCATCCCTGCCTCTCTTGGACTTGAGCTCCAAGTCATCCTCTGCTCTCTGAGCATCTCCTACTATCTGCTCAAAAGTCGCCTCTCGGTCGCTCCTGGTCAAGGACTTGACCGCCATAACCAAGCCCTTGCAAAACTTCCTCGCCTTAGCTGCCTCACTCAAGCCCTCCACAAATCTGCCCAGACGGCAGAACTCCGCTGCGTACTCATCCACCGTCATGCTCCCCTGGACGAGTGCCTCGAACTGGCTCTCCAAAGCACTAAGCGCCACATCTGGGAAAAACTTCTCCTTGAAAAGCCTCTTGAAAGCCTCCCAAGTAAGCCCTGGCGCCGCAATCCTCGTATCTGTACGATACCACGTCAAAGCAAGGTCGAACATCTGACTGCCCGCTGTCTCTATCTGCATGCTGTCTGGAATCTGCGCCAGCCTGAAGATCCCCTCAATCTGCTCTATCCAATCATCCGCGTACAGGATCCCTTCTGTACCACGAAACTCCTTGGGCCGCATCCTCTGGAAGTCGATAATACTGCCTGGCCTCGGATGCTGTGCCTGATCTACCTGTGGCTGAATCTGTGCCACCCTGTCCACTGCCGTCATGGCTACCTGGTGGACATTCTCAATGCCCAGCCTCATCACATCCACCTGACGGTGCTGTGCGTCCATCATCTCCCTGAAGAATGCAAAAAACTGTGCGGCATCTACTGGAGCAGGAAGTGATGGAGGAACCACCGGAACGACTGGGGTAGTCCTCGGATCGATAAGTGAAGAAGGATCCCCGAGAGAAACAGAGGCTCCCTCAACCGCAGGAGTGGTGAGTGGAGCGGTAGCAGCTGCCTGAATATGAGCTGGACGAGAGGTAGCAGACCTCTCAGTAGCAACTGCTGGAACGGTACGATAGGATCGTGTCTTCGGAGGCATCCTGAACACAGATCAAAAGAAGTCAATACGGTGCAAGATACGATATCATCAAAGAAGGACGGTAATATTTCAAAAGAAGCAAATTCAGAATAATTTAGATTAGAATTATTCCTAGTCGTGATTGAGTACACTCTCATCCTAGATCCTAGATCCTATAGCAGGCTCGCAGCAGTACAACTAAGTTGTTGTACCACCACGACATCGCACTAATTGCGAATCGAGACCTGCATGGGCCACCACCAAAAACGTGTCACGACCCGCACCCGAAAATCGGGCATGAGTCGTGGGTACGTCCAGCCTACGCCGCAGCATCGGCGGTAGAACGCTGTCTAGGTCAACTATCTAGATAATAATCTCACACAAAAATCGGCCATGACCTCTCCAAAAGGAGGGCAACCACACAATCAATATATAAACCTGTCAAGATCTCAACTCCAAACGGAGGAGCAATATCATAATGATAATCTCAAGTACTTAATCACGAATCTAAGCACGATAAGATAACACAGAGAGTCTAAAAACTAAAAAGTCTAACCATCACCAACTACTACAACATCCATAATAATAATACAACAATATCCAAAATAATATACAAACAAGGTCTCAATCCAAAACCGGAGACAAATCCGGTACTAAAAGCTAATAAAAACAACAACAAGGTCTCAGTGATCCCGGCTACCAACCCGGAAATTACCCCTAAACTAGAGGGTCCCTGTCTGCACCATCGACAGGCTCAGGTCCATAAAACGTCGGACACCACTCCTCCCGATACTCTGAAAAATATGCCCAGTCAGGACTGGAGCAAGTACATCTCTAACAGCAGTTCCATTTAAATAATAAAAACTATAAAACAGTTATAGCAAGTAGCAAGAAGAATGAAGCAAGTATGAAACAAGAAAATATGTATAACTGGTGCATAAAGGTAAAGATGCATAGAATATCAGAAACAAGATAGTAGTAACTGTAAGATACAAAAATCTAAACTAAGATCAAGTCCGTGCACATGAACGTGTAGTGAGTCCAGCATAAAAAACATGTAGTGAGTCAAGTCCAGAAACATGTAAGTGAGACCAACAAGAATGCAAGTGAGTCCAGACTATAAAGAATGAACTCGGTATCTTTGAAATACTTGTTTCGACATGTAAACGGCTAGGGGTAAGTACGGCTCACCGCGCACTGGGTGCGCGGCTGCTATCATTCCAGATTAGACCAGAGGGAGTGATTCCTGATGATGCCAGATAGGAATGTTTACATGTCTACTCGAGTATTTCTCCGCCCCGACTAATACAAGTGGATCCAAGACCCGACACGCAAATCAAGATGAGTCCAGCCTGAACATGAATGATGCCTGTAGTGATGCCTGTAGGTGATGCCAGTAGTGATTCCAGAATAGAGGCCAGAAACATAAAATGTACGTGTCGCAAGTAAATGAATCCAGAAATACCAGTCAGTGTCCCGAGTTATGCCAAAATAATCATATGATACTATACTAGAAGCTGAATCATAATAATCATCAGATAATAAAAACTATCAGAGAATGTACTCGCCTGACGTCCTGAGCAACTGGCGATCCGAACCGGTGTCGCAAGGACCTAATGCGAAAAGCAAGGTTAAACATGATTCTAATGAGTTAAACAGATATAAAATAACTAAAAATAGGCTTCTAGGGTCGTTCTAGGTCAAACGGGTCAAACCGGTGAAATCTGGATCAAAAAGTCAACTCTAGGTCCAAAAAGTCAACTCTTGGTCAAAACTAGGTCAAAAGTTGACTTTGGCGGTCAACCGAGTCAACTACGGTCAAGTCTGGGTCAAACTAGGGTGCTCCTGAAATTCTAGGTCAAACCGAGCTCATTAAGCTAGAAAACTCACAAACTCGCCTCCTTGAGATACCGGGATACCCTCGGTATCCGATACCTCAACCTACGCTATATACCCCGCCTATACCCTCTAAAACCTATGCTAGCACGCGTAAATATATACACATAAGCATATAAAAATCACTCCAAGATATTTCCTAGGCTAATGCTCAAAAACCCCGCTCGAAACCCAATACCTTGGTTATCTTAAGGTATTGAGATACCTCGGTATCTCAAGGTATTGAGATACCGCTCTAAACTCAACCCGACTACCCCTCTAGCTAGCTAACTATGCATAAACCTATATATCTAGCTATAATCTAGGCTAAAATATAGATATCTAATACGTATAGACATATACCTATATATCTACATACATATCTCACATACCTTACATATATACCTTACCTTACCTTACCTTACCTTACCTTACCTTCCTCATAAATATATAAATATATCTATATCTAGATATCTAAACTATCTACCTAGCTATATGTAGATATCTATATATAAATCTATCTATCTCTCTCTCTAGATATCTATAGATATATATATATAGCTATAGGTATATATATATCTATACCTAGGTATTTACCTATCTAACTATATAACTATCTATATAGATATCCATCTATCTACCTATTTATGTATCTAACTATCTAGCTAGCTATATAACTATATATCTATCTATCTTTCTATTACCTATCTATCTATATGTCTATCTACCAATAATCTCTAATATCTATCTAACTATAGATCTAGTTATCTATCCATTTACCTATTAATCTATCTATCTATATACGTATCTATTTATCTTTCTATGCATCTATCTAACTACTTAACTATTTACTTATCTATCTATCTACTAGTTATCTAGCTATGTGTCTATCTATCTAATCTATCCATAATCTATCTAACTATTCCTTGCTACCACTAGCTACCCACGCCGCTGCTGCTGCCTGCTCTGCATCAAGCTGCTCATGCTGCTGCTGCATATGCTGCATCTGCTGCTGCTCTTGGCTGCTGCTGCTGCAGCTTTGCTGCTGCTGTAGGCAGCAGCAGCTGCTGCCCTTGCTGCTGGTTCCAGTCCCCCCCTAACTCACACACACACACACACACACGACCACCTACAGACACACATATATATATATATATCAATATACATATATATACATATATATAACTCTCTCTCTCTCTCTATATATATATATATATATATATATACACTAACTTATATATATCTAACACTCACACACACTCAAACACATATCAACACACACACATAATTATATACATATATCTATATAAATATATATAAACACCCATATATCTATATATATATATATACACTAATATATCTATATATATCTATACCTATACACACTCACACACTCAAACACAAATATATATCTATATATCCTCACCCTCACACACTCACTCTCACACACCCTCACACACACACTCTCACACACACTAGCACACACTCTCACAAACACACAACCACACACATAAACACTCATACATATATATATAAATATATATACATATACACACATACATATACTCCTATATATATATCTATAAACACTCACTCACACTCACACACACACACTCACCTACACACATACACTAGCACCAACACACTCACACAAGCACTCACTAACACACTCACAAACACATAAAAACACACATACATATTAAATATATATATATATAGAACACACACACAAATATATATATACATATATATATATATATATATATATATATATATATATATATATATATATATATATATATATATATATAAACACAATACTACACATAACAATGCACAACGCTCACAACGCACAAACAACACGCCCCCCTCACGCCCAACGACCCCGACACTCACCAACACCCTAAAATATATATAATATAACTCGAAAACTCTAGCACACACTCCCCGATACTAATCCAATGCGCGCACAAGCCCAAAACGAGGAACCCAAGTCGAAATGGCCGTTCGGTCATTTCGACGAACACGTGGTGCGCGGCTCGGAAAACCTCCTGAAACGCACACCAAACGAACTCGGAATCGGCCCAAAATTTACCAACATGCTCTACACGATGTCTAGATCCTAGAAAATGTGCTCCCGCATCGATTCTAGGTCCGTGGCGGAAATGCGCACGCACTTAGAATCGGCGACGACGAAAAGCCCCAAATTCGTCCGAAACGCCCGTTTCTCCGCGACGCGGCTTTCCGTGTCCGAACGGAGACACGTACTCACCCTCAAGACACCCGACAACGTCTACCTAGGTCCGTCTAACCTAGGGCATCACCCAAAATTGGGCCAAATTTGGATTTTACCCGAAATTGACACAAAACCTAGTGTTAAAGTCTCCAAACACTACCCAACTAGTTCCAACTTCCTCCCACGGGTAGCCTAAGGGTCTAGGAAGGTTCTAATATAACCTCCGATTTCCAATTTCCAAAATAATTAGATTTTTATTTATTTTAAAATGTCAAGTTTTATAAAATATTTCTCCTTGAATTTTTATTGATTTTGAACGGTGTTTGATTTTAGGAGGTAATTTAAAAATCTTTATAAAAATCATTTTTCTAAATGACGATGTATTACAAAATAAATAAATAAATAATAAAAATATATTCCTCTAGTTTCAAATGTTTATTGGCTTGAAATCATAAAATTATTTACTGGATAAAATTAATTAAAGGACTAGTTGTTCTTCAAAATAATTTTTATAATTAATGAAATAGTAAATAAATAAATTACGTAGCTTTCCTAAAATAATTTCTGAAATTATAATCCTTCTTTTAAATTTTACAAATTGCCATTTCCTATGAACTAGCCAGCATCCTCATTTTTCCCACATGAGAAACTTTTTATAATTAATTCTGGGCCATTCATTATTGGGCCAACCCGCAACCCTTTAACCCACACCATCTCTCCCTATTTAAGTTCTCCTTCTCACCATTCCCAAGAAACCCTAATCTTCTAATTATTAGCTAGCCTCCACAATTCCCAAGCCAACAAGCCATCACCATCATCTTGTGTGCTCGTGTCCGTGTGTCCAGCATCACCGTGTCAGCCGTGATGGCCTCGGGTCCGACCCCGGGTGTCCCACAGTCTCCATTCATTTCCTGTGTCCGGTTACAATATTACAACCTGATTTCCGTGTCCGACACACCCGGACACATCCACCCCCACCACAGCAGACACCCATTACCACATACATCATTCCTCGTCGTGTCCGACACAGGGGCATGATCACAGAACATCTACAAAGCGACCATCTGTTGTGTCCGACACTTCCCCACCAACCCCAAATCAATCGACACAGGAAATAACCTAACCCTAACCTAACCCTGGCGATCGCCGTGGCCGCCCAGATCCGCCGAGATCTCCACCGCTGTAGCCGAGCCTCGTCGTGGCCGCTGGGACGAAGCCGCCTCCTCAGACAGAACGCCGTCGCCCGAGACGCACACCCGCCGTCGTCGAGATCCCGCCGCCGCGTCGTCGAACTCAGCCCGCCGCTGGCCTCGAACAGACGCCGACCGCCTCGGATCTCCTCGGGACGAAGCCGCCGACCGCCTCCTCGATCTGGCCGCCGCTGGAATCGAACGCCGCCGCCGCTGGTTCGTCGTCGATCTCCGCCGCCGTCTCCTTGAAGCCGCTGCCGCCTCGAGCTCCACGCCGCCGCCGCCCTGCCCGGCGGAGCCCCGCGCCGACGACCGGAGGAGCCCACTGTGAGCCTCCCTTCCCTGTTTCCTTTCCCTTTCGATTTCTCAGAGGGGGGTGAGTTTAAATGGTTAATTATATAATTAATTAGTTAATTAATACTTAATTAGTTTAGTTAAGTATGATTAATTAGTTAATTAATTAATTATAATTAGTTTAGTTAATGATTTGATTAGTTAATAATTAATAAACAGTAATTAGTTATTAATCAGGAAATTATTTATTAACCAGTTAGTAAATATTAATTAATTAGTTTGGTATTTTCTTATAACCAGTTTAGTATATATTAGATTAGTTAGTAAAATTAGATTAGTTAATTAGTCTGATTAATCAGTTAATTAATCTTAATCAGTTAGTTTTTATCAGTTAATTAATTCATCAATCAGTAATTATTAATTAATCAGTAGTTAAATTATTAAACAATTAGTTTATTAAATTACAACATTAGTTTAGTATATAATTAGTTATTTATATAATTAGTTTAATTAGTTAATTAATGTAATTTGGTTATATTAATATAATTAGTTTATATTAATATGTGAATTGGTTATTTATATAAATTGATTTTATTAGTATGTATTAGTCTAGTAAATTCATATAATTAACTTAGTAAATTCATGTAACTAGTTTAGTAAATACAACATGATTAATTTTATTGTTTTAATTTATAAAAATTAGTTTAGTTAATTTAGTGATCATTAATTAGATTAATTAGTTAATTAATAACCAGTTAGTAATTTCTTAATAAATTAGTAATTTGTAATTAGTTTTATTGTTTATAATTTAGTTATGTATCATGTATAAGGATTTTTGATTGATATATATACAAATATGTATTTTGGTATAAAAATATATATGTATATACATCTATCGGTGTATATACACAATACGTATTTTTGTAAATTACTAATAGACACTTATATATATATTATATACGTTTTATTGGTATACTAAGTATTAATGTATGTTTCAGTAATTAAAAAATAAATAAATGTATATTGGTATAAATGTATATATATATATATCTTGTACATACAATTAATATATTGTATATGTATTAAATGTGATGTACTAGTATTAGTATATATTTTAATAATAATAATAACATTGACAATACACATATATATATATATATTTTAAAATGTATTTTAGCATATGTATGAGTATACATATATAATGTTCAACTAGTATAAATCAAATATGTATTTAAAAGATATATATATATATATTGTAAATACATTTAAATTGGTGCATGTATAAATATAGTAAGTATTAATAAGTGTAATGTGTTAGTGTAGCACCTGATGTAAATGTTGTATTTGATATATTTTAGGACTGTTGGTTCCTCCAGACGACACTCTGGAACAGGACCTCGGTATTCACCAGCTAAGGACCAAAGGCAAGTACATTCTCTGATTAGTTTCTAATTTATGATATCACCTATGTTCACTATCTAGTGTAAATATCCATGTTCTTGACACGATTGGTTACACGGATTGGTATACACGGATCTCGTCATGAGATATTGTTCCTTATTCATGGTGTAGCTTGTACAAGACTTGTTTCCTTGATATCTTGTGCATGTACAGACACTGAGACCCGGGGAGATTTGCTACCTCCCTAGGGAATCCCGTGCCATAGCGTACCATGATTGGATCTACTATACCAGTCGGGGGTTTGGGGAGTATTTTAGTGTAGATATGTGATCATACCCAACTATCCATGCATCATAGCTCACCCCACATCTCACGTCGGGTGCGGCCTGACCATCTCCATGCCTCATAGCTGTTACGTGTGATTAGCCTGACCCCTCCATGCATCATAGCTAACCAACGGTTAGCCTGACCTTCCATGAATCATAGCTAATCACATGTAACCAGCCTGATCAAGTTCCCAAGCCGATCACATGTTAAAGCTAGTACTCACACACTTAGTCATAGGTTTCTTGCTCATTGACATATTGTTCTTTTCCTGCATTTACTTACAGTATTTCCAGTACTTCTCTTATTGTACATTTCTCGTACTTATACATGCATCTGGTATGTTTCCATCTAGAACTGCTACATAGTTTATGTCATTTATATAGAACTGCTATTTAGAGATGTACTTTGCTCCTTCCTGACTGGAAAATATTTTTCCAGACTGTGACCTTAGTGGACTTGTTCTGACACTTGGAGATTGGTTGTTACTGATATCAGGTATGATTATTTTATCATTAGTCTTGTGTTGTACTCTTTTGTTCTTCAAATTCTTATCGTGCTGTAATTGTGATTGAGTATGTCGTTATCCGTGTCTCCTTATGGAGTTGGATACTAGTGTGAGATTATTTAGATAGTACTTGACCTAGACAGCGTTCTACCGCCGATGCTGCGGCGTAGGCTGGACGTACCCACGCTCTCGTGCCCTAAACCGGGTGCGGGTCGTGACACGTTTTTAGTGGTGGCCCATGCAGGTCTGACTTCGCGAGATGTGCGATGTCGTAGTAGTGTGGCATCCTTGTTATACTACTGCGTACCTGCTATTGAATATAGGACATAGGATACTAGGATGAGAGAGGATACTCAATCACAAATTCTTGAAAGATTTCCTGGGATGACCCCATGAGAATCTTATTTTTAATTTAAGTCTTTCCTTGTTTCCGTCCGCTCTCGCTTGTTGTTACTGAACTTGATTCTTGTTGAGCAGTTATTAAATTAAATTCTTGGTATCATTGTTGAGTTTGATTCTTGTTGACCAGTTGTTAACTTTAATTCTTGGTATCGTTGTTGAGTTGATTTCAAATTGAGATGAATTTTTACGGACTAGGATTTATGGTATCATCTGATGACATATATATTGATGAGGACAGTGAGGAAGGTAAAACGTCTACTTTGGTTATGGAACCTAGAATTTATCGCAGCCATACTAGCTGTGGTGACGAGAACGTAGGAACCTGACTTGGATGTACATACTATAGTTATGAAGCTTAGAGTCTTTCGCAGCCATACCGGTTGGCGTGGCGAAGATTCTAGACGACATGATTATAGAGTGCATACCTTAGTTACGAAACCTATCGTTTATCGCATCTATGCTTACTGGCGTGGCGAGGATTCTGAGTGTCATGATTTCAGACAGACGTGTATGATTATCAGGTTTTATCCTAAATTGGTTCTTAAAATATCATCTCAAGACTTATCTATTTCTGTTATTCCAGGACTTTGTTCCACCGCTTCTTTCTTTACTAGCAGTAAAGATACCTTCTGTCCTCAATTCAGCCTTTGAGCTCCTATTCCTTGAGGATTTCTTGTTAAGTATGATAATTAGTGGCTTGTAATTTTGTTGTGTCTTGTATTAGTATTGACTGTGTTGCTAGTGATTTGTAAGTGTTTCTTAGTTGGGCATGTGAGCAGTAGGCTTTAATCTAGAGTTAGCCCTTAGCATAGTACCTTGTACCAATGATTCTAGGAGTAGTATCATTAGAGACTGAGAGTTAAGGAGAGTATAGAGTATCAGTGATAGTTCTCAGAGTTAGTATCAGAGCCAATTACCCGTCCTGGATAATCATGATTATGTAATTGAGTGATCTATGTAAACGATTAAGTATCCGGGAATTGTGTTAAGGATTTATGGAGCATGATGTCCAATTTGATGATTAATATCGGAAATGTTAAAGGTAAAGAAATGTATATGTATAAAGGGTTTAATGAGATGTCATAAGTAGAGAAATATCAGGATTAGTAAGGGAAGTTATGAAGCGTATCACGGGTTAGTTTAATAGGCTTTAAAGGATTGAAGGAAATACATATACAACCATCGAGATGAGGAACCATACACATACCCATGAGAGTAAAGAAACATGAGTGCTATAGAGGATACAGGTGATCATGAGTCTAATGAGCTTGATGAGATAATCCATTAATGCAGCTAGTGATATAATACCAAGAGTGCTAATGATTCTATATCGAGGATTAGTCAAGGATGACGTTAATAACAGTAAGCACTCTGTGTGTTGATAATTAGATGATATACCAATTGACATAAATTGAAATCATGAAAGAAAACACAGTTGATGATAACTTTGATCATTGGAGGTAATAGTGCAAGTGATTCGGGCAGTACAAATTTAGTACACAGTTCTAAACAATAGAGGTATTGAGGGCACCTTGAGTATCAGAGACCGTGAGCACTGATATGTACATTGAGGAGTTATAAATAAAAAGGTGGAAATGAATTTTAAATTTTCAGAATTTTTAAGGAGTTGAGATTTTATGTAGTTAAAATATTGAGGATTTACATTTGATTCACTAAACATAGTTAAGGCTACAAGGATTTTAGAAGTGATTAAATTTTATTTCGATGTGAAGTACCTGATTTTGAGGAGGTATATGCATTTTATTTTAAGTTGATCGGAAAGTTAAACCTTGACGGTTATTTGAGGATTAATTTTGGTAGATAAGAGATATGAATATTAATATATGATTAGTTGATACGGGTACCAGTGTACATGAATAGGAATTTGTTAGTGAAGGTGCTAGAGTTAAGTGGTTGATAGCAGATACCGCAAGTAATATGTTAGCAGGTTCTTTCTTTTCTTTCCTAATGTTCTTTTTCGCCTTTCGATTGATTGATTGATTTTCCTAGTACTGTGGTTCACATGCATGATTTTTCTTGTTAGAATATAACTAGTAGTACCCCCCTTAACAGAGACTGAAATACCATGACAAAAGACACATGACCTATATATTTTCTTAAATTGCATGGATGTAGGTAGAATTTTCTTAAACCATGATCATTTGGGTTTTGACCATAGCAAAGATCTATGACAAGGTTATGACCGACAAAAGAGACAAGAGGATTAAATTTGTGGATAAGCATTAAATTAAATAAAGAATTTAGGGGTTGTTATAACGGAGTTGATGGATCATTGATTTTATGGAAATCAAGGCATGATTGAAATTCGAGGACAAACATTAACTTAAAGGGAGAATTTAGAAATTCACAGAGCCAAAAATTTGAGGATTTATTAATTTTAAGGAGGTCTTGATATGATTGAATTGATTATTAAAAATTTGAGAAATTTGAGAGATTATCATTTATCTATTTGATTGCAAGATAGAAATTTTATATATTATGAATGTTGCATTGAAGATTCTGGAAGCATCGCATCGTTGAGTATTTGAGGAAAAAAAAAAGCAGGAAATAAAATCGTAAATGGAATAGTGTCAAATTAAATTCTTGGGATGAGGAGTTAGATTGGAATAAGCATCAATTGAATTTGAGTTAGATGATTGATGAGTGTTTAAAGTTAAATTTTGGGATGCAGATTTTTAAGTTTTATAAATATGCATTGATTAGATTTCAATTAAAAGGATTGGATAGTAAATTTTGTATTTAGTTATTTACTCAAAATTTGAGGAGATTATGATACGACTGGAATTCAATTAAAATATTGAGGATTTGAGTAATAAAATTTTTACATTGGGATAATAAATTCAGAGGATGAAGAAAAAAAAATATTAGTTCAAAATTCGGAAACATTATACATACGGATAAAGAAATATGGAATGAAATGAAGCTCATGGTAAAGAAGATTATAATATAATTGATTATGGGATCATATAATTGAAGGTCGTAAGGTAAGATCATGGTATATTGAGGTTGTGATTTAAATTAAAATCTTGACCATGACAGTAACATTTGAAATCGAAGAAAATAATTGAGGTATAGTTGATGTTAAGATAAACAAACTCGAATTTGATGATAAGGATTTTGGACATGTAATAAATTTTGATTCAGAAATTCTAAGATCTAATCTAATAAAGTTTGTGGAATTTGAAACTTTTATAGATATTAGTGGATGATGAATCACAAGATTGAGAAAAGTAAAATGAAAGAGGATAAAAAGGAAGGATTATTTTCAGATGGTAGTAAAGACTACTCTTTTTCCTAGAAATTAAGAAAGACGATTAGATGTCTCTTGATTACATTCTGAAGGATGTATTTAAGTTTCTTAAATCAAATTGTCGACCGTATCTTTCGAATTAGCTATAACTTTCATGTCTATATCATTCCTTATACTGGGTCTTCCTTGGTTTAGTTACTTTGAAAAGGTAACGTGCATTATTTCCAATTATCTGTTTTGTGATCGTGTCTACTTCCCAAACCTAAACCTTCTAGAGGATTCAAAGCCGAGCCATGATTCCTTCAAGTTATTCCTGTCTTAAACCATATTTTCTTTTTCTTCATGTTTCCTTCTGTTTGGTAAATATTTTTCCTTATAGAAATATTTTCTTCAATGATATATTCATCATTTTGAACAACAAAATTTTTTATCCTAGTCATCCCTAAAATTTCGAGGACGAAATTTTTCTAAGGTGGATAGACTTGTAACCTCCGATTTCCAATTTCCAAAATAATTAGATTTTTATTTATTTTAAAATGTCAAGTTTTATAAAATATTTCTCCTTGAATTTTTATTGATTTTGAACGGTGTTTGATTTTAGGAGGTAATTTAAAAATCTTTATAAAAATCATTTTTCTAAATGATGATGTATTACAAAATAAATAAATAAATAATAAAAATATATTCCTCTAGTTTCAAATGTTTATTGGCTTGAAATCATAAAATTATTTACTGGATAAAATTAATTAAAGGACTAGTTGTTCTTCAAAATAATTTTTATAATTAATGAAATAGTAAATAAATAAATTACGTAGCTTTCCTAAAATAATTTCTGAAATTATAATCCTTCTTTTAAATTTTACAAATTGCCATTTCCTATGAACTAGCCAGCATCCTCATTTTTCCCACATGAGAAACTTTTTATAATTAATTCTGGGCCATTCATTATTGGGCCAACCCGCAACCCTTTAACCCACACCATCTCTCCCTATTTAAGTTCTCCTTCTCACCATTCCCAAGAAACCCTAATCTTCTAATTATTAGCTAGCCTCCACAATTCCCAAGCCAACAAGCCATCACCATCATCTTGTGTGCTCGTGTCCGTGTGTCCAGCATCACCGTGTCAGCCGTGATGGCCTCGGGTCCGACCCCGGGTGTCCCACAGTCTCCATTCATTTCCTGTGTCCGGTTACAATATTACAACCTGATTTCCGTGTCCGACACACCCGGACACATCCACCCCCACCACAGCAGACACCCATTACCACATACATCATTCCTCGTCGTGTCCGACACAGGGGCATGATCACAGAACATCTACAGAGCGACCATCTGTTGTGTCCGACACTTCCCCACCAACCCCAAATCAATCGACACAGGAAATAACCTAACCCTAACCTAACCCCGGCGATCGCCGTGGCCGCCCAGATCCGCCGAGATCTCCACCGCTGTAGCCGAGCCTCGCCGTGGCCGCTGGGACGAAGCCGCCTCCTCAGACAGAACGCCGTCGCCCGAGACGCACACCCGCCGTCGTCGAGATCCCGCCGCCGCGTCGTCGAACTCAGCCCGCCGCTGGCCTCGAACAGACGCCGACCGCCTCGGATCTCCTCGGGACGAAGCCGCCGACCGCCTCCTCGATCTGGCCGCCGCTGGAATCGAACGCCGCCGCCGCTGGTTCGTCGTCGATCTCCGCCGCCGTCTCCTCGAAGCCGCTGCCGCCTCGAGCTCCACGCCGCCGCCGCCCTGCCCGGCGGAGCCCCGCGCCGACGACCGGAGGAGCCCACTGTGAGCCTCCCTTCCCTGTTTCCTTTCCCTTTCGATTTCTCAGAGGGGGGTGAGTTTAAATGGTTAATTATATAATTAATTAGTTAATTAATACTTAATTAGTTTAGTTAAGTATGATTAATTAGTTAATTAATTAATTATAATTAGTTTAGTTAATGATTTGATTAGTTAATAATTAATAAACAGTAATTAGTTATTAATCAGGAAATTATTTATTAACCAGTTAGTAAATATTAATTAATTAGTTTGGTATTTTCTTATAACCAGTTTAGTATATATTAGATTAGTTAGTAAAATTAGATTAGTTAATTAGTCTGATTAATCAGTTAATTAATCTTAATCAGTTAGTTTTTATCAGTTAATTAATTCATCAATCAGTAATTATTAATTAATCAGTAGTTAAATTATTAAACAATTAGTTTATTAAATTACAACATTAGTTTAGTATATAATTAGTTATTTATATAATTAGTTTAATTAGTTAATTAATGTAATTTGGTTATATTAATATAATTAGTTTATATTAATATGTGAATTGGTTATTTATATAAATTGATTTTATTAGTATGTATTAGTCTAGTAAATTCATATAATTAACTTAGTAAATTCATGTAACTAGTTTAGTAAATACAACATGATTAATTTTATTGTTTTAATTTATAAAAATTAGTTTAGTTAATTTAGTGATCATTAATTAGATTAATTAGTTAATTAATAACCAGTTAGTAATTTCTTAATAAATTAGTAATTTGTAATTAGTTTTATTGTTTATAATTTAGTTATGTATCATGTATAAGGATTTTTGATTGATATATATACAAATATGTATTTTGGTATAAAAATATATATGTATATACATCTATCGGTGTATATACACAATACGTATTTTTGTAAATTACTAATAGACACTTATATATATATTATATACGTTTTATTGGTATACTAAGTATTAATGTATGTTTCAGTAATTAAAAAATAAATAAATGTATATTGGTATAAATGTATATATATATATATCTTGTACATACAATTAATATATTGTATATGTATTAAATGTGATGTACTAGTATTAGTATATATTTTAATAATAATAATAACATTGACAATACACATATATATATATATATATTTTAAAATGTATTTTAGCATATGTATGAGTATACATATATAATGTTCAACTAGTATAAATCAAATATGTATTTAAAAGATATATATATATATATTGTAAATACATTTAAATTGGTGCATGTATAAATATAGTAAGTATTAATAAGTGTAATGTGTTAGTGTAGCACCTGATGTAAATGTTGTATTTGATATATTTTAGGACTGTTGGTTCCTCCAGACGACACTCTGGAACAGGACCTCGGTATTCACCAGCTAAGGACCAAAGGCAAGTACATTCTCTGATTAGTTTCTAATTTATGATATCACCTATGTTCACTATCTAGTGTAAATATCCATGTTCTTGACACGATTGGTTACACGGATTGGTATACACGGATCTCGTCATGAGATGTTCCTTATTCATGGTGTAGCTTGTACAAGACTTGTTTCCTTGATATCTTGTGCATGTACAGACACTGAGACCCGGGGAGATTTGCTACCTCCCTAGGGAATCCCGTGCCATAGCGTACCATGATTGGATCTACTATACCAGTCGGGGGTTTGGGGAGTATTTTAGTGTAGATATGTGATCATACCCAACTATCCATGCATCATAGCTCACCCCACATCTCACGTCGGGTGCGGCCTGACCATCTCCATGCCTCATAGCTGTTACGTGTGATTAGCCTGACCCCTCCATGCATCATAGCTAACCAACGGTTAGCCTGACCTTCCATGAATCATAGCTAATCACATGTAACCAGCCTGATCAAGTTCCCAAGCCGATCACATGTTAAAGCTAGTACTCACACACTTAGTCATAGGTTTCTTGCTCATTGACATATTGTTCTTTTCCTGCATTTACTTACAGTATTTCCAGTACTTCTCTCATTGTACATTTCTCGTACTTATACATGCATCTGGTATGTTTCCATCTAGAACTGCTACATAGTTTATGTCATTTATATAGAACTGCTATTTAGAGATGTACTTTGCTCCTTCCTGACTGGAAAATATTTTTCCAGACTGTGACCTTAGTGGACTTGTTCTGACACTTGGAGATTGGTTGTTACTGATATCAGGTATGATTGTTTTATCATTAGTCTTGTGTTGTACTCTTTTGTTCTTCAAATTCTTATCGTGCTGTAATTGTGATTGAGTATGTCGTTATCCGTGTCTCCTTATGGAGTTGGATACTAGTGTGAGATTATTTAGATAGTACTTGACCTAGACAGCGTTCTACCGTCGATGCTGCGGCGTAGGCTGGACGTACCCACGCTCTCGTGCCCTAAACCGGGTGCGGGTCGTGACATCTAAACTATTAATTACACTATATAAAAATAATTACAAGGGGGAAAATTAGGGTTTACCTCTTGGGAGTTGGAATCCCAAGCCAAAATCTCCAAAATGCTCCAAATCCTCCAAACCAAGCTTCCAAGCTCCCAATGTAGCTCCAACACCAAATCTAGGCTCTACCCACCTAGCTTGGGAAAGAATGTAGGGTTAGGGTTAGCAACCATAGAGAATAGAAGAAGAAAGAAGAGAAATAGGATGCTTACTTGAATGTGGGAAGAAGAAAGGAAGAAGAAAGAAGAAGAGAGGAAGAAGAAATGAAGAAGAAGAAATGGAATGGGGAGGGCTGCTCCTGCTGTCCACGTGTGGGAATGGGGGTTGAATGGGTCGGCCAAAGCACATAAAAAGGGTTTTACAAGTTTCCAAATTCCCAAAATGCCCCTACTTGACTTGGTTTCGGATTCCGGGTTCCAAAAGCACTCAAACTTGCTCCAAATCTCTCCCACTAACCTTCTAAAAAATATAATAAATATTCTAGACCCAAAAATAAGTCTCACAGGGGTGTGGGCTGGGTCGGACATGGGTCCACTATGGTCTGACATGGGTCCAGGCTAGCCAAAATCCTAAGACAATCAATAAAAAAATAATGCAATCACTAATTAATTATAAATAATACATAATTAACCAAATTAAAAATAAAAAAAATACCCGGCTCCGGAAATGGGGTGGTGAAATATATATATATATAAATATATATATATATATATATATATATATATATATATATATATATATATATATATATATATATATATATGTATATGTATACATATATAGTATACACCTTAACCTAATAGTTAGGACACGTGATTAGTGTTACACGATATTTTGAATTATAAACACGTATTAGTAGCATAGTAGCTAGCTGACTTGTTGTGCACAATATTTGATAATATTTTATATACTTGTGCACGGAGACCTAGAGAGAGAACACTAGTAAACTATGTGTTAGAGGTGCAACTTAGCACCTACACAAATTCTAATAGTGACCACGATTGTGTCATATGAGAAATTATACATTTAGAGGACTTATAAATTTTAGGTGACTAGTAGACTAAGTGTACACATACTTTCTTGGTCTTTGGCTAGTCAGCATTAGCCAACCTACTTAGTTAGAACGCTTGTTTGGTCTAGACACTACGTGACTCATGATGTTGTGTATGTTGAACTCTTGTGCATGCTTAGCGTAGTATAATGTAGAGATTGATATTTATTGTTATATATTCATAGGCACCCAAGACGGTTCTACCTTGGCTACGGGTTTCAGATCCTTACTCGTTCACATCGGAGTTTCATGCAAGTATACCTTGCCTTGTTGTACTGTTTAAATTCAGTTATTATAGATCGCATATTTTATTTTTTAATATTATATAAATGTGCGCGTCTGAGAATGACTCGAGTGCAGTCAACGAAGGCGTTGACGTTAGGAGATGTGTTTGACCTAGTATCTAGTGGACGCACCTAAAATTAAGGAGTTATCATTATGACTCCCTGGGACTTGACACGTATCATTGCACATCACAGAGTGCGTTCATGGAGGGACGCGAGCTTCATACTTGATTGGCCATCGGTGTGAGCAGCACGTATGATAGTATTTAGCATAGTTGTATATTTCTTTAGTGACTTACATTATAGTAAGAGATGTCCACGTCGTATTCGCGACTTGTACATTGGCATTGGGCGAGAAAGATAATTAGTAGGCGTATGGGACAGACATTTGGCTACCGTAGTTTCAGAGTAAACGACGGGGTCGTAAGACTCAGTGTTATCCTATTATGGGCCATGTGTTACCCGATTATAGGCTATGTGCTACCCGGTTATGGGCGTATATGCTTGTCGATACATCCGACAGAGGTTACTAGCTGCACGCTATCATGATCGGTGATGTAGTCAGCATATATTTTTGGCATCTAGTTTACAGCTAATGCCAGATACTTAGCCTCTGGCTTGACGCTACGCTTTATACATTTTACCTACCCATACGTACCAAGGTTGTCTTCAAGTGCATTTCACTTAGCTGGTTAGTTCACCATCGAGTTTACACATTATTTACTTTATAGCATGTACTTTTTGTATCTTGTTACGTCCCTCTGGGGACCTGGTTCCTTTCCAGATCCGGACGAGCACTTATCCCCGACCATCTACGGAGTAGGAGTGGAGACCGAATTCGTGTCTGAGGACTTTGAGGCATTTCTAGAGGAGTTCTCGTGATTTATGGTATACTGTTGTTTTGGGCTAGAGCATCTTTATCTAACTAGTTGATATTCTAGTCTAGTATTCTTATATGTTCTTCCGTACTTTTATTTCAGCATTGTATTCAGTGGGTTTGTTTCCATCAGACTTATTTGTGTTGTATTATGACATTCAGACATCGTACTTATTTCCAATATTTATTTCAGCACTTGTTATTCATATTCTGTAGATGAAATTAGATATTTACCTGCTGCATGTTAGCATATTGGACTTGATAGTATTTTAGGACATTATGCTTCGTCGGGTCCATTAAATTGGGAAATTCTTCGGTGTCGTATTAGCTGGCCATTGCCACGTGGCCTGGTCCCGGGTATTTTGGGACTGGAGGGTGATAAAAGGGCTCCATGACCGACCAAGTTTACGTGTTCCACGGCACTACAAGACATGTTTATATACAAGTTTATGTTTGTAACGTAAGTTTATGATCACAAGTTTAAGTTTATGCTTATAAGCTCAATTTTTATTTCTGATAAAGTAACAAGTATGTTGTAGTGATGTTGAATTTGCATTTAAGTTTACTCGATAAGTATACCCTTGGCCATCAGGGTTGACTGCAGTGTCTATGGTAGCAATATTCTTAAAACATGTATTTAGTAATTAAGGCCTGCGACAATCCTAGCTAGTTAATCGTAGCAAGCCGTAGAGATGTTTGGCCATGCAATGAATGGTGTTACTTTCATTTATAGCTTGATCTCCTAGTTTTATTTATTTGGCACGTGGTTAGGGTACTAAGTTCTGCTCGGGTGAAGATCTACAATCCCGGTCCTTGTTTGGTTTAATGATTGAGGTCTCGATCCAGAGTGGTTCCTATGACCCCTTATCGCTCGTTGCTGTAGAAGCATGAAAATCTCCCCATATGCTCCATTTTATAGTCAAAAAATAAGTAAGGTACGAATAACTGCACGGGAGGGAGGGCGCATAACAGCAGCAGACGCATGACGCCCTCGGACATGCCGAGACGCATACCGTCCTGTGACACATCATTCCTATAATCACATCAGAGCATTTATGACTTTGACAAAACAAACAATCATTCTGACCACCTCGAATCCTACACCGTTGATTGGAATCCGTGATAACAGTTTTGTCATAGTTATTTTTGGTAGTATACAACTGTTCAAATGCCACGAATACAGAAAACGAGAAAAGATCCATGTGTCTGGCCCAATGCATCCCAGAATCCATGCATTTCTGGCCCAATGTGTCCCAAACTCTATATATTCTATGCGTCTATGACTCAATATATTCCAGACTGCATGCGTTTCCTACGTCGCTGGCCCCATACGGCTTTGACTCCATGCAGTTCCCCTATGCGGTCTGAACGACCACAGAGCAGGGCGGTCGCATAAAATCCCCTGACCCATATTTTGATGTCTGTCAGAAGCTTTGACACCTCACTCACCACCCTGAGATGCTTCAAAATCTGTGCAGACAATGACTCAGGAAAAGACAATAAGTCACATCAGTGCATTAATTGCCTCGACAGACGGGCTATGCCACGTGTCCTATGTATGCGACTTCAAGACCCATATGGTCTCTATATCATGCGGCTAGAGCATCCACCAGACCAAGGCCAAACAAGAGTACACATGCGGCTTCAAGACCAAGGTAGCCTCGTCCACATGGCCAGAGGGTCATTCCGACCAAGGGCAAATGAGAGCTTTTATGTGAATACAACAATATGTGGATCTCGACTCATAAGATTTTATGTTATAACCGAAGATGATTTCTCGCATATTTAGTATTAACTAAGTGTCCAATTGACCGAGTTATGCACACAACAGCCCCAGGATCTCTTCAAAAGAGAATTCTAACCTGCCACAAGTGGCGGCTTGCTCATACCATACGGCTACCATTACGGCCGTATTCTACTGAAGGAGCCCCATGCGGCCACCAAGTACGAGCATATGCACCACCCATGGCACGTCCACAGAGCGGCTATAAATAGCAAGGTACCACACCCATACAAAGGGCTAGCTGGCTATCTGTGGATTTACACTAGAACCAAGGAGAGAAGTTTCTATATTTGGATCGTCTACGGAGTAAAGAGAGTTGCTACACTACTAACCCTCCATTCTCGCCCCCCAGATCAAAATAAATTTGTACTTAGATTGTCTCTTAGGACTCTACTATGTACTTTCAAGTTTGTTAATCAAAATTAAGTCCTCTAAGTTCTTCCTTTTAATTTAAATGGCAAACACGATGGTGACTCTGCTGGGGACTGAATTCTCCTCTGTTGAGAAATTAGTGACGCAATCTGACGCAGCCAAACTTAGTTTAACGCAAAAGATGCTGGTAATTCACTTTGACCAGTAAGCGTTCGAGGAAATGCCCTCTGAAGGAAGTGCGAATCCTTTGCCAAGGCAAGCCAAGCCCAAGAAGACCTATAGAACATGGGTGGCAAAGGCCACTAAGCCTAGACCAGCTGTGGATGGGGAAATCTTTGCCTCTCAAACTGTTGTCGAGGAAATCTACATATATGCTGCATCCTCGGCTGGCGCAGGAACTGCTCACCACTCAGAATCTGGCAAAGGAAAATACTATGATTCCAGACGTTCTGGGGCTGGGTCTGGGCCTATTCGTCCAAGAATAAGGTCGCATAATATTTTTTATGCGGCACCAACTTACAGCCGCAGGCAGATAGCCACATGCAGTAACAGAACTTCTATTTTCAACCTTATCTCATGCGGCGCAGATCCTATATGACCTACTGGGAGTGGTAAAAACCCAAATTTGGACTCTTCTTACTACGCACCTGCGAGTGCAAAATTAAAGATGTCTAGGGCAGTATGAGCTCGTCGAGCTCAAGCCACTGCTCATGCGACTTACCGCCAATATGCATCGCTAACTATTATGCGGGCCTCTGACAAAAAGTTGTACAGAACTGACCGATGCGTCCAACCCACAGGGACCAATGGATGGGGTTTATTCCAAGAGTCTTCCACCAATACCTCGGGACAAGTTCGTGTACAAACTCCATGTCCAGGAGCAAATGCATCGCCTGCACGTCCGCGGGCCCGGGATGCCTGGACTAGCAAAGAAGATGCGAAGGTAAAACATCATTCACACGACTTGCGTGAAGTGATCACTCACAAGCACAAAGTGAGGGAAACCACTACCACGTGTGACGTGTCCTCTTCCAAGCACTGCTGCGCCAATATTATCATCGATTGCTACTGTAATAAAGCAGTAGTACTCACGGACAGGCAATCAGCCTTCTGGCGACTGCACCAGAAAGCACCTATCCTGCAGCAACCCGGAGATCAGGTACAAGTATCAGAGGAAGAGGAGTTGCCCTCTGCCTCATGCTACTCAACTGGAAGGCTTCCCGTGACCAAGAGAAGAAAGCAGTCAAACACCTCCAGTCCGACGCTCTCTACCACTACATCACGAAGGCGATTACCCGGGAAGCTAACAACAGCACCCGTAGAAGGCGTCTTCCAGGGCATCCATTCAAGGAGGAAGCTGCCAGCTCTTGGGGGTTATTCTTCTTCAGAACCCCTGGGGGTGGCTCAAGCTGAGGTTAGTACCCCCTGGGGGAACGCAATAATCCGGCGTTCCAAGGAGACAATGATCCCCATGGGACAGACCCCGATATCTCTGAGGGGAGCTACCCTTTTCAAGACGACATTATCTTCTACAGTGGAGATAATATCCCCTCTGAATCAGAGGAGGATATAGCGTCACCTACTCTCCGCGAAGGATACCTACTACAAGGGTATAAAACAGGAGGCACGGCCTCAATTGCCCTATCAATTTCTTCCCAAGTAAGGACGTTTTACATAGCCAACGATGAAAGCCCCAGTGACCGACAACGACTCGAGGTGCTCAAGGCCATAATGCATACGATGAGGGAATCGATGCAAACCTTGACCCAGACAATGCTAAAAATTAAGGCAAACATGGCCCCCCAACAACCACGGGCGTCAGGGCAAGCAAACTTGGACCCCGGGACCAACGGGGATTCAAACACAAATGAACCATCCACAGGCGACAATCCTCCCCTGTCCGGCTCATCAGCTGCAAACGAGGCCAAAGAAGCAATGAGATAGGTCTGACAACTCCGGGCTCACCTAGATTCTATGAGCAATCTGGACTCATTTTGCGATCTTGGGGTACGACAATCATACCCGATAGAATGGAGGGACATACCATATCCACCAAAGTATAAACCCTTCAACATCAACAAGTTCGACGGAAAGTCCTCCCCTCGCTGGTTCATGAGATACTTTGAGATCACAACAGGACACTTACCCCCACAGTGATACTATCTTTACCAGACTCTTCGTCGGGTCATTGTCGGGGGTAGCTTTCGGCTGGTCCTGCAGTCTCGAAGATAACTGCATCTCGACATTTGATGACCTCAAGCGTCTGTTCCTTAACAGATTCTATGAGGCTGGAAATAACATGGCGATGTCATCTTTGATGGACGTTGCCCAAGGTGAAAAGGAGCCAACACTAAACTATATTGAGTGGTTCCGACAGGCGACGCTAAGGTTGCCCCTGGCAATCTCGAGGCCACACTAATAGAGATGTGCCTGAAAAATATGCTTTCGGCAGTCAGCCTCTGGGTGGGCCAGAGCTAGTCCAAGGACTGGACATCATTCATTATAAGTACTGTCAATACTGAAAAGAAGCTCAAAGACCCTCGACGCTTGGGAATCCATGTCCCTATGGCTGAGAAAAAGTATAAACGTCCCACCAACAACAACAACAGCGGCAACAACAGCCGTGATGCAAAGAAAAAGCAGGCTATGGTCGCCAACGTAACCAAGAAGCCTGAGAAAAAGCAAGTAGAGCCTCCGAAACCAAAGAAGACCTACTCTTTTAAAGATGGTGATGTCAAACCCATATTCGACATGCTAATGCAAGAAGGTAAGATTCGCCTTCCCGACGTCTAGCGCCTACCGGAAGCGGCAGACATGAATAACCCGAAAAACTACCAATTCCACAGCTACGTTCCCCACCTGATGTAGGAGTACTATACCTTGAAGAGGTACATCCATCGTCTGATTGACACCAAGGCTTTGTCCTTGGATTTCGACGACGTGATGGTTACCGCTAACATGGTATCCCTACAGTTTAGAAACTTTCCACCAACGGAAGCCCGAGACGGGGTAATCCCAATCTCCAAGGCAACTATGGAAGTTGTCAATCTTTCAACGGCTCGAGACCAAAAGGCTGGGCTAATACCTCTCACCTCACCATAAGGAGAGGTTATGTTGGTCCATCCGGACCTCATTCCAGACTTGACGCAGTTAGCGGCTTCTTCTGCCATCTGTGGTGTCCCGCTCTGCGTAGGCACTATGTACAAGTGATATCACTTTGCTTGCTCGAGAGGAAGCCTTCTCAGAGAGATTGAAACACAAGATGATTGATCTAAGTGAGTAGACAAAACTTTATTCCCTGATTCTTGTATGCCTTAATAATAAATCTGAGTTTTTGCAATGCTTGTTTGCTTAATAAGATAATGTTCGCATTGAGAATGATAGAACGAGAGTTTGCTTGCTTAACAAGAGAACTTGTATGCTTGTCTAAAAAGAGATAGAACATTTCCATGCCAGTCACGATAGAAAAAAATATTACATGCTTAGTTACACTGACACCACTATCAAACGAACCCTTACCATGCTAAAAAGATAAGTAAAAAATTTGCTTGAACAAGTCCCTTTGTCATATGCTAAGTAAAAGTAGAATTACATGCTTTAGTAAAAAGAAATAGAAGAACTACTATCACGCTTGCATACATAGTATTTTCTCGCCTGTTTCCTATCGTACTTAAAGAGATAGATATTGCATGCTAGTTGCTATGAAATCAATATCGTGCTTGCTAATATATGTTTTGCTTGCCTATTTTTCTATATCGTACTGCTATAAGTCTTTGATTCGTATAACCAGAGACTAATAGTGCACCCTTAGGTACGGTCCTTGTGATCTAGTGGGATGTAATATTAGTTGTGTTTTTCTTGACAAGATATATTTTGCTTGATCAGATATGTTTTGCTTGATCATTTGTTTCCTTGCATTATAGATGATTCATGTCATTGCATTGGTCTCGGACAACTTGTGCACAAGGTCTTGTCTGTCGAACGGTTCCTAGGATACTGAAAATCGTTCAATCCAAAAGAGATTTTTGTTTCACCCTGAGGATACGGTCCAACGGGGTCTAGTGGGGTGATGTATCTATTAGTGTTGTACAGAACCCATGATGTCACAGCTGCTAGTATTCGTGTGTGTTGGTAAAGAGCTGAACCTTGAGTCATAGCTGCCGACACATGCGCGTGCTAGTGCAGAGCTGAACCATGAGTCATTACTGCTAATCATGGGGCTACCCATGGACCATCATGTAGTTAGGGCGCATGCTAGGTTAGCCTTCTTGCATACCTAACTATTTGATGTAGAGACGGACATGGAATATAACATATATGTTTAAACAAATTTTTGCTAACTTGTATGTCTGCTGTAGGATAACCATTCGATAAGGGGTAAAAAACACGAAGAGTATATATATATATATATATATATATATATATATATAGCCTACTTGATCATAAACATGTGTATCATAGAGTTTATCTGATAGTGTTTCATGCATTTGCATCGGTCGAACAATGGCTATTAGTGCAGAGTTAAACCATGAGTCACATCTGCTAATAGCAACCATGAGTCACAACTGCTATTTTGAGCGTATTTTAGTAAAGAGCAACCATGAGTCACATCTGTTAATAGCATCAGATAAAATAGTCATTAGTTAGCTGGATTACCGCTACTGATCATAAGTTTATCGGGGACCAAAATTATATAGATAGTTCATCTTGTTTGCTTGAAAGACGGATAGTCCACTTGATGCACTTGTCTTGATTCGAGATGAACATTCCACTAGAGATAACTTTTGTTCTTAAGAGATCGAATATGGCTCACAATACATGCTGCGCACTGCAAGATAGAACATTGTCCCTATAGCTTGCTTGTATGTATTGAATATGCAAACTGGTTTCAAAGACATGTTTTTAAAAAAAAGTAAACTTACTCTAACCATGTGCTGAATGAAATGAATATAGATAAAAGTAGCAAGATCACTAGTAATGCAATATTTTGCCACATGCTTACTTAGTGTTGTTTTCAGGAAGTATTACTTATGTTCGTTAATTTTATACTCACCAGTACTTTCTCCAAAGTACCAATAGTTTGCTTGTTCACATGTGCTGGATCGTCCGTGGAAGCGATAGCCGTGCCTCATCCCCAGGACCCAAAAATCTAGAGTCGATGCCTTGAGCCATATCGAGTTATGGTTTGAGCTACTTTTGTATAAAGGGATGTAATGTATGGAACAATTTTATTGTATTCGAGAGAGTGCTTGAGCGATTTGTAACCTTGGATTAGCACCGCTTGTAATACTTTTGATTATCAATAAAAGAAACTTGTTTCCTTATGCCATTTTATTCTTTACTTTTCTGTAAAATATGTCGTTGCTTCCGTCTTGAATAGCTTACTTGCCCTTGTTCCAGCTGTGGCCTTTTGCAAGCGTAATTTAGGCTTGCACGGCATCACGCCCGTACGAGAATAGTCGGTCCCGCAAGGACCCAAATGAGGGTGAATGGTCCTGCGGGATCGGGGGTGACACCATCAAGTCCAAAGGTAAGAAGTTCAAGTCCTGCCATATGGTGTCTCCCACCACTGAAGAAGCCATGGAAGGGGCGACTAGATCGGGTGTGACCTACCAGCGGGGACTATAACACTCCTGACAAAAGAGATCTGCCAATGGTTGCACCCACTGCACCTGCTATGTCTAATAAGGGACCATCCCAGCCTCCAACGGCAGTCAAATCCAAGCAAAAGGAGGCTCGCTTTGACAAGTTGTTGTGCTAGAAAATAACTCAAGGGCTGGAGAAGCCCTACAACTTTGATATCTTGGCACAATTAACCAACACTTTGGCAAAGTTGTCACTCTACGAGTTGCTTCGGCTCTCCAGAGATACCCGGGTTACACTCAGCGAGGCATTACAGAATGTCGATACTTATCTGGCACAAGTCAAGCCGACAGCTGAAGATCCGATAACCTGCCCCCACCGCAATAATATTCTGGACACAGTACCCACCATTATATTTTTACAATAGAAAATGCTGCCATAAAAGTAGACCGAATGTACGTCAATCCTGGTTCGTCAATCAGCATCATTCTGAGGAGCCTAGTGCAAACTTTAGGGATCCCGATGCATCGCTTGGCAACTACCAATACTGCCATCAGTGGCTTTAATGTAGGAAGAACCTATCCCCTGGGCATGATCCACCTAAAATGCCATATTAGCGACTTGAAAATAGAAGTTACTTGCTATGTTTTCGACGTAGACGTATCATATAACGTCTTGCTCGGACGGCCTTGGTTACATCAATATATGATCGTGCTATCAACTCTGCAACAATGTTTCAAATACGTCGACGAACAGGGAAAAGTCAAAACAGATTTTGCAGACATTGACCCTTTCAAAGGTGTCGAGGTGTACTACTCCGACGCCACCCTCTACAAACAAGTCCCTAAAGACAAAGAGGGCAATGAAGCCGATGATAGAGCGGAGATCACAACTACACCGGTGGAGCCCATGAGAATCCATCTCAAGGCTCGTACCCCCGGCACAACTGCTCCCCTCATTGTCAAACTGCAAGGAAAGGTACCTAAGCCCCCGGCTCCTTCCACATCATCAGATCCTTTGGTCGTTCGTCTCCCCAGGTTGAGAAGACTACCAACGGGAGAACCAACTCCACCTACTCTTTCTGAACCCATAGTTGTTCGCCTTTACAGGTCAAGTCGATCACTATGGAAAGACCCGGCAAGTACTGAACCTCTCGTAATAAAACTGCACCGAGAACAGTCAGAACCTTCCCCTGCACTCGGGGTACCTGAAGAGAAAGACGAATTGGAGGAATACGTAGCCGCTCAGGCTGATATCCCTTCCCTTGATGATGTAATCCTAAATGAAAAGTTATCCTACTCTCCGAATAAAGGGCTACCTTTGAACTATTCTGAGATCTTCCACATAAATATACTATATGCCATAGAGCATGGTCTAGGCTTACACCTGCAGAAGCAAGTGATAACAACCTACATAGCGCACCGGATGCTCCCCAGCCAAGATTCTTACTTCCTAGTCTCGCCTAGGAAGAGGAAAGATAATCTCATCATCTTCGGTAGGGTAGAATGCCCTCAGTCCTTCATCCCAGGGGAAGAAGAACTAGAACCTGACATCGACAGAATGTTGCTCTATCGGTATAGTTCACAAATTGTCACGACCCGCACCCGGGTATTTGGATACGAGTGTGTGGGTACGCCCAGCCTACGCTGCAATATCGACGGTAGAACGTTATCTAGAACTAGTACGGTATAACCAACACTTCATAATATAAAGGAAACATATATTATACTCAATCACAAAACTAAGGTAGGTAAAAACATGTTGTATATATATATATGTGTGTGTGTATAAAGGTTACAGTACAAAATCTTGTATTCATAACTCATACAACTATAGTAGGTCTGCAAACTTTAATTATTGTCATAACTAGGTCTCCCGCTTGCGGCCTTCCTCTATCCTCCATGAGGTAAAATCAGGCTCGAAGCTATTTCCCAAAAATCCATAATAGATGAGACACAGGGCCTTCTAAGTGCTACCTGAAATATTATCCAGTCAGGATTGAACGAGTACAATTCTAATAGCAGTTTCAATACATGATAAGGACTATAAAACAATGATAAAAAAGTAGTACATGATGGATATATAAACGGACATCAAGGTATGGTAAGAAATAAACAAAAAAATAAATAAACAAAAAATATATCATGTATCAACAAGAAAATCTATAGTCACTAAGTATTTTAAAATACTAGTTTGATTATGTGATCGGCTTAGGATTGCACAATGGAAGCCGGTTAATCATACGTAAAGTGTATGGTTAGCCTTTGCACAGGAATTATATTGCATAAGATTAAGGGTATGATCACATACAAACTAGCATTTTTCTGCCCCGACTAGCATACATGAATCACACGAATATCAAGTATTACACAAGATCAAGGTCTAAAAACATAATATATACTAGTTCGTGTTTCTTCGTGTCAGAAATCAAGTACAACAATACGACATGTGTTATAAAAATTATCAGTAAGAAAATCATAAGAGACTGTACTCGCCTGGGGTCCAAAGCGGGTGAAACAAGTCAGAGTGTGTGACGGTGTCATATATATATATATATATATATATATATATATATATATATATATATATATATATATATATATATATATATATATATATATATATATATATATAGTTACATATATAAATATATAGATACACATATATATAAGATATATAGATACGTATATAGAAACAATATAGTATACATATATAGATACATAGATATATAGTATATATATATAAATAATATATAGTATACATATATACATAGATATATAGATATATATATATATAAATACATATATAAGTACACATATATATAAGATATATAGATACATTTATATGTATAAGATATATATAGATACAATATATTATATATTATATATAGATACAGATACATATATATATATATATATAGATATATATATATATATATATATATATATATATACATAAATATATATGTATATGATATATATAGATACAATATATTATATATAGATACATAGATATATAGTATACATATATAGATAATATAGTGTATACATATATATAGATACAAAGACATATATATATATATATATATATATATATATATATATATATATATATATATATATATATATATATATATATATATATATATATATACATATATATAAGGTATATAGATACATATATAGATACAATATACATATATAAATACATATATATATATATATATATATATATATATATATATATATATATATATATATATATATACTGCTCTAACTGTTGCTGCATGCTGCTCTTCTGCTGCTGCGTGCTCTGCTGCTGTAGCTACTGCTGCATGCTGCAACTGCATGCTTTGTTGCTGCTGCATCTCTTGCTCTGCTGGCTGCTGTTGCTGCCACTGCATGCTGCTGCTGCTGCTCTGCTTGCTGTAGCTGCTTGCTTCTCCTCTTTTTCTTGACACACACACACACACACACACACACACACACACACACACACACATATATATATATATATATATATATATATATATATATATATATATATATATATATATATATATATATATATATATATATATATATACACTCATTCTAGTTAGTTATAAAACAAATTTGAAATAGATAAGAGAATACCTTGTAGGAAAAAAATTTAATCCTTTGTTAGTACTCCTCAAGGGTTTAGAATTGGGTTTTGAAGTGGGATGGTTGAGCAAGGGGTAGAGAATGTCCTTATATAGGGTTGGAGGTTGTCAAGCTATTTATTATGGTGTATTGACCATTGTGCCCTTAACCAATTCAATTTGGACTTCTCTTGTTATGAAGAAGAATCTAATTGAATTTAACTTCTCATTAACCTAATTAAATTCTTGACATGAAGGTTACAAATCTACCCCCCTTAGAAAAATTTTGTCCTCAAAATTTAAAGTAGATCATGCAGAAAGAAAGAAAAAATACCTCAAAATTCAAGGAGGTATAGGTATTGCTCACGCATCTTATCCTCTCTCTCCCAAGTAGATTCACCCAGAGAGTGATGACTCCAAGCGACACGAACAAATAAAATCGTCCGGATATGCAGCATATTTTTTCTGCGATCTAGTATCTCCACGGACTGCTCTTGGTAGCTGAGGCTCAGTCCCACTTTAATCTCTGAGTGATCTAATACGTGATTAGGGTCAGCCACGTATCATCTCAATTGGGATACGTGAAATACGTTATGTACTCCCTCTAATGTAGGTAGCAAAGCTAGCTGGTAGGCTACGGCACTGACCCTTTCGGTAATACTGAAAGGTCCGATAAACCTTAGACTAAGCTTCCCGCTTCTTCCGAAATGAATCATGCCACATATTGGAGAAATTCTCTAGAACACCAATTTGTCAACCTCGAACTCTAACGGTCTCCGGCGACTATCGGACCAGTGCTTCTGTCTGTCCTGAGCCACACAAAGTCTTTCTCTAATCTGCTTTACCTTCTCCGCAGTATCTACTACTATTTTTGGTCCTAACAATGATCGTTCGCCTATGTCATCCCAAGATAATAGGGTACGACATCTCCGGCCGTACAGAGCCTCGAAAGGAGACATCTTGATGCTTGCCTGGTAACTATTATTGTATGCAAACTCCACAAGATAAAGATAATCCTCCCAAGATCCCCCAAAATCTAGTACACAAGTGCATAGCATATCCTCAAGAGTCTGAATAGTCCTCTCTGACTGTCTATCTGTCTGCGGGTGATATGCAGTACTTAACTTGAGCTGGGTGCCCAAACTTGCCTGCAAACTCCTCCAGAAATAAGAAATAAAACGGCTATCCTGATCCGAGATTATACTAACGGAAACCCAATGTATCCTGATGATCTGCCTCACATACATCTCTGCCAGCTTCTCTGTAGATAAACCTACCTTGAAAGGCAAAAAATGGGCCAACTTGGTCAACCTGTCAACGATGACCCAAATTGCGTCTTTTTCTCCTGTTGATCGTGGAAGTCCGGACACAAAATCTATAGTAATGTGATCCCACTTCCACTCTGGAATAGATAATGGCTGAAGTAAACCTCCTGGCCTCTGCCTCTCGGCTTTCACTTGCTGGCATACTAATCATCTGGATACAAACTGTGCCACTTTTCTCTTCATGCCATACCACCACACACACTCTTGCATATCCCGATATATGTTGTTGGCACTTGGATATATGGAATACTGAGAGCAATGTGATTCCTATAATAACTTCTCATGTATCTCCCTACTAGGCACACACAATCTAGCACCATGTCGCAAAGAACCATCCTCAGCAATGGTGAAATCATCCTCCAATCCTGCACTCACTTGAGCTCTGATGCTTCTCAGAGATACATCTTCATACTGGGCTGCCTTGATCTTGTCCATCAACTCTGAGTGTATCTGCAACCCCCATATCTGCATAGAAAAACAAGGAACTACAATCTCCATGCCCAAGCTCTCCAAGTTCTCCAATAAATATAGATTATGTGTCAAGAACATAGCTACCGGATATCTTCTCAAGGCATCGGCAACTATATTAGCTTTTCCAAGATGATACTGCAAAGATATGTCAAAATCCTTTATCAGTTCCAACCACTGATGTTGCCTCATGTTTAAATCCTTCTGACTAAAAACGTACTTCAAGCTCTTATGGTCTGTGAAGATCTCCACACGCTCTCCGTACAAATAGTATTTCCACAACCTCAGGGCAAAGATGACTGTTGCCAACTCCAAATCGTGGGTAGGATAGTTCTTTTCATGAGAACGTAATTGCCTGGATGCATAGGCAATCACTTTCCCATTCTGCTGAAGAACATAACCCAAACCTTTCTCCGATGCATCACTATATATAGTGAAACCTCCAGACCCTGATGGCAACATCAAAATAGAAGCAGACGTCAATCTCTTCTTCAATTCCTCAAAAGCAACCTGGCACTCCTCTGTCCAAACAAACTCTACATCTTTTCGAGTGAGTTTAGTCAAAGGCACTTCAATTCGAGAGAAATATTTTATGAACTTTCTGTAATATCCAGCCAATCCTAAGAAGCTTCTAATTTCTGCAACAGAGCTTGGAGTGGCCCAAGATTCTATGGCAGCAATCTTCTTTGGATCAACTAATATTCCATCTCCAGTCATTACATGTCCGAGAAACTCTACTTTGTTTAAAAAAACTCACATTTAGAGAGTTTTCCATGGAGCTTCTCCTTCCTGAGAGTTTCAAGCATTATTCTTAAATGCTTCTCGTGTTCTTCTAGCATGTTTGAGTATACAAGGATGTCATATGTAAACACTACTATGAACTTGCCCAGGTACTAGTGGAATACCTTATTCATCAAGTTCATGAAGACTGGCGAGGCATTAGTTAATCCAAATGGCATCATCAAGAACTCGTACTGGCCATATCAAGTCCTGAATGTAGTCATTGAAATATCTTCTTCTTTTTTTACCTTCACCAGATGATATCCGGATCTCAAGTCAATCTTTAAAAATACCTTCGTGCCACTCAACTGATCGAAGAGATCATCTATTCTCGACAGCGGATATTTTTTCTTGATTGTGAGATTGTTCAGGACCCTATAATCGATGCACGTCCGTACCGATCTATCCTTCTTTGGCAGAAAAAGTACCGGAGATCCCCAGGGCGACGAACTTGATCTGATGAATCTCTTGTCTTCTAATTCATCGATCTATTTCTTCAGCTCCACCAGCTCATTGTTGTTGATCTGGTAAATATGCTGCGATATTGGTTTTGCTCCCGGCATTAGATCAATAGAGAATTCAACATCTCTATCTAGCGACAATCCGGGTAACTCCACGGGAAACACATCTAAGAACTCAGTAATAATAGGATGCGGTAGCTCTTTCTCCCCCATGATAACTTTACAAAAAATTCTACGATCTGGCTTCTCTGTCTTTCTAGCAAACTCGAACTCTGGCTCTCCTAGAGATCAAAATAGCACATGACTTCTGCAGTAGTCAATGCTAGCAAAATGCATACCCAACCAATCCATTCCAAGGATAATGTCAAAACTTGGAAGTGGCATTAGGAATAAGCTAGCAGACAAAATACGGTCTCCCAATGTAATGTGATACCCTTGCAAATATCAAACACAAATCTCTATCCTAGTCAGTGATGCTTGTCACTCCTACCCAAAGGTCCTATTACTAAGCTATGCTTAAGCATAAAGGATATAAATATGAAACTATGTGATGCCCTAATCTAGCGTGCCATGCTGAAATATGATGAAAACAATAAGGAGACATCATTAAGGCACAAGATAGGGTATTATTCGAGAAGGACAAGAATTATGGAAGACGTCAAATCAGTTAGAGTAATCAAGATCAGTAAATTTAATTCAGGGATAGAATTCATAGTTGTGATTGAGTATTTCATATTCCTAATATTATATATCTTGTTGCAGGCTCATAATAGTACTATAGTCCTAAGTACTACTACAATATCATACTTCTTGCGAAGTCTGACCTGCACGGGCCACCATAAAAATATGTCACGACCCGTAACCGGGTGTTTGGGTATAAGTGTGTGGGTACGTCCAGCCTATTACGCAGTTTCGACGGTAGAACGCTGTCTGAAACTATTACTGTATAACTAATACTTCATAATATAAAGGAAACAGATATTATACTCAATCACAAAACTAAGGTAGGTGAAAACATGTTGTATATATATATATATGTGTGTGTGTGTGTGTGTGTGTATAAAGGTTACAGTACAAAATCTTGTATTCATAACTCATACAACTATAGTAAGTCTGTAAACTTTAATTATTGTCATAACTAGGTCTCCTGCTTGCGGCCTTCCTCGATCCTCCATGAGGTAAAATCAGGCTCGAAGCTATTTTCCAAAAATTTATAATAGATGGGACACAGGTCCTTCTAAGTGCTACCTGAAATATTATTCAGTCAGGATTGAACGAGTATAATTATAATAGCAGTTTCAATACATGATAAGGACTATAAAACCGTGATAGAAAAGTAGTACATGATGGATAAATAAACGGACATCAAGGCATGGTAAGAAATGAACAAGAAAAATGAAGAAACAAAAAATATGTCATATATCAACAAGAAAATCTATAGTCACTAAGTATTTTGAAATGCTAGTTTAATTATGAGATCAACTTAAGATTGCACAATAGGATCCGGTTAATCATACGTGAAGTGTATGGTTAGCCTTTGCACATGAATTATATTTGCACAGGATTAAGGGTATGATCACATATAAACTAGCATTTTTCTGCCCCGACTAGCATACATGAATCACACGAATATCAAGTATTACACAAGATCAAGGTATAAACACACAACATATGCTAGTCTGTGTTTCTTCGTGTCAGGAATCAAGTACAACAATACTACATGTGTTACAGAAATTATCAGTAAAAAAACCATAAGAGACTGTACTCACCTAGGATCCAAAGCGGATGAAATAAGTCAGAGTGTGTGACGGGGTCCAGATAACATATATCATGAATAATTCATATTAATTGGTGAAATATAATTAAGTAGATTTAAACCACTAGATTTCTAGGTCAATTTTATGTTATTTCTGGTTTATAGATGAAACAAATATCTATATAAAAACTTAAATATAAAAATAACGTATATATAAGATATATTTATAGATACTTATATATATATATATATATATATATATATATATATATATATATATATATATATATATATATATATATATATATATATATATATATATATATATATACATATATGTAGATACTTATATATAGTTACATATATAAATACATAGATACACATATATATAAGATATGTAGATACGTATATAGATATAATATAGTATACATATATAGATACATATATAGTATACATATATATAGAGAGAGATACATAGATATATAGTATACATATATATATTTTATATATATATATATATATATATATATATATATATATATATATATATACACACATATATATAAGATATATAGATACACATATATGTATATGATATATATAGATACAATATATTATATATTATATATAGATACATAGATATATAGTATACATATATAGATAATATATAGTATACATAGATACATAGATATATAGATATATAGATATATAAAGGGTAAACGGGATATGAGCCATAGGCTCATATTTCTATATGAGCCATGCACATGTGGACCAATAGGAATAGATTTCTACATCTCATATGCATCCATGTGCATTAGTACACTCCATTCCTATTGGTCCACATATGCATTGGCTCATGTAGAAATATGAGCCTATGGCTCATATCCCTTTTTTCCATATATAAATACATATATAGATACACATATATAGATACATATATAGATACATATATATGTATATGATATATATAGATATATAAATATATATAGATACAATATATTATATATAGATACATAGATATATAGTATGCATATATAGATAATATATAGTATACATATATAGATAATATAGAGTATAAATATATAGTATACATATATATATATATATATATATATATATATATATATATATATATATATATATATATATATATATATATATATATATATATATATACATATATATAAATATATATACATTGCTCTTGTTGCTGCTCTGCTGCTGCTACTGCTGCGTGCTCTGCTGCTGCAGCTACTGCTCTGTTGCTGCATGCTTCTGCTGCTGCAGCTCCTGCTCTGCTTGCTGCAGCTACTACTGCAGCTGCATGCTTCTTCCCCTTTTCTTGACACACACACACACACACACACACACACACACACACACACACACACATATATATATATATATATATATATATATATATATATATATATATATATATATATATATATATATATATATATATATATACTCATCCTAGTTAGTTATAAAATAAATTTGATAAGAGAATACCTTGTGGAAAAATTTCTTAATCCTTTGTTAGTACTCCTCAAGGGTTTAGAATTGGGTTTTGAAGTGGGATGGTTGAGCAAGGGGTAGGGGATGTCCTTATATAGGGTTGAAGGTCGTCAAGATATTTATTATGGTGCATTGACCATTGTGCCATTAACCAATTTAATTTGGATTTTTCTTCTTATGAAGAAGAATCAAAATTGAATTTGACTTCTCATTAGCCGAATTAAATTTTTGACATAAAGGTTACACAAACCCTGACCTTATCCAGAAAATGGGATACAATCTGAAGGCCACTAAAGGGATAAACTACGACAAAGGCCGAAGGTTGCCCCTGCGTCTACCCACTCCTACAGGCAAGCCCGACCATAAAACCAAGCATAGGTTAGGATATGCGACGCCTCCTACAATCCCTGAGGACTCAGATAAAGTAGATAAGGTACACTCACACTCATCAGAATCTTCAGCCTGGGACTCCGACGCCAGGATCATGGACATGCTCAAACAAACGATATCCTCCAACATGGTGTCTGTCGACCCTGAGGAAGATAACGAATGCCCATACGAACTCTTTGAGATGGAACCTTGGGTCCAATACCTTGATTCACAATGGAAGATATGATTCAAATAATGAAAATCTCCCACAGAGGATGAAGTCATACAAGTCAACCTCGGTGACGAATCATGCCCCAAACCTATCTTCGTTAGCAAAAGCCTGTCCGATGAAGACCGGGAAGCCCTATTACAAATAATCAGGGAATACATTATCGTCTTTGCTTGGAGATACGAAGACATGCCAGGACTGGATCCCCAAATCGTGGTCCACAAACTCAATATTTTGCCAAATGCCAAACCAATCAAGCAACAACAACGGCAATTCCGGCTAGACGTGATGGATTTTATCAAAGTTAAAGTCAATAAGCTGATAGCTGGTGGCTTCATCTACGAGGAATAATACCCCGACTGGGTAGCTAACATCGTGCCAATCGTTAAGAAGAATGGGAAGATCCGAGTTTGCATCGACTTTCATGATCTAAGTGCGGCATATCCCAAAGATGAATTCTCTCTTCCAATCATCTATGTAATGATCGACAACACATGTGGATTCGAGCGCATGTCCTTCATGGATGGCTTCTCAGGCTATAACCAAATCAAGATATTTTCTGACAATAAGAAATATACATTATTTAGGACACTGATAGGCGTATATTGCTACATGGTCATGCCTTTCTGTCTAAAGAATGCAGGTGCCACATACCAATGAGCCATGAGCACTATATTCCTTGATCATTTGCGCAAGACTGTGGAATATTACGTCGATGACATCGCTGTCAAAAGCTGCTCCAAAGACGATCACCTCCAAGACTTGAGGACTGTATTTGAGCTGATGCGCATACACCGCCTCAGGATGAACCCTACAAAGTCCTTCCTGGGAGACTCCAGCGACAAATTTTTGGGTTTCGTCATCATCGCCCAGGGCATTCATATAGACCCTGACAAGATCAAGGCCATCCTGAAGATGAATCCGCCAAAGAATCTCCGAAAACTTCACGGTCTACAAAGAAGGTTGGCATACATCAGAAGGTTCATATCAAACCTCTCTGGACGCTGTCAGCTTTCACACAGCTCATAAAGAAAGGTGTCTCCTTTGTTTAGAATAAAATGTGCTAACGAGTATTCAACCACATCAAAGAATACCTATCAAACCCTTCCGTGTTGGTGGCCCCGGTCGTAGACAAGCCATTTCTGCTCTATGTACGCGCAATAGATCACTTTCTTGGTGCCCTGTTAGCCCAAAGTAATGATTCAGGTCACGAGCAGGCTATATACTATATTAGTCGAATAATTGTTGGCCCAGAGCATAGATATACCGCAGTCGAGAAAGAGTGCCTTGCGTTGGTATTCGCCATCCAAAAAACTTGACACTACGTGACTGGACAAACCATTTATGTAATCTCATGAGTCAACCCCCTCAGGGTCCTAAAGACCAAATCTGGGGCACTCAGTTCCCGCTTGGGTACCTGGGAAATATTAATATCTCCATATAACATGATATTCGTCCCACAGAAGGCCGTCAAGGGTCAGGCATTGGCCGACTTTCTGGCATCCCACCCGGGGTCAGAAACTTCAATACTTTATGAAAAGATTCCAGATAAAGTGGCAGACGCCAATGTCACCTCACACAAAGCAATTTGACGAATGTTCTTTAATGGTGCTTCAAGGGCAGGATACAAAGGCAACATCATCGCTGGGGTCGGGGTAGTATTAACCTCCCCAGACGGTCTCGTCATCAATCGTGCCTATCTCTCACAGAACCATCTTCCAACAATATGGCAGAGTACAACGCGTTAATCATCGGGCTCCAGCTCGCCAAGCAAGTCAGAATAGAATACCTAGAGGCCTACGACGATTCTCAGCTAATAGTCAAACAGGTCCGGGGTGAGTATGAAGTCCGAGACGAGGACTTGATCCCCTACCACCAGTCTGCACTTAACATCACCACAACCTTCAAGATACTCTTTATTAAGCATGTCCCTCGGTTACAAAATATTGAGGCAGACACCTTGACCAGATTTGCTGCTTCCTTAGCAATATCAAACAATACTCACCTGCTAATCGATGTGGTCGGTTAAGAGCTGGTATGTCCCAAAAGCAACCTAAGCTTGTGCCTCAGCTACACCACGGGGGTCGACACCGACACTCGAGATTGGAGGATTCTATTCATCGACTACGTAGTCTATGAAATTCTCTTCGATAATCAAAAGAAAGCTACTTCGATCAGAAGACGTTCCCTCGGGTTCTATTTTGGTACAACTACCAAAATATTGTACCGTCGATCATACGACGGTCTTCTGTTATCAGACACAGAAGCAAGAAAAGCCCTCCACGAAGCTCATGATGGCGTATACGGAGCACATCAGCCTGGCCAAAGTTATAAGACCGTCTCCAAAGAATAGGCTACTATTGGCCAATGATGATGGCAGAGGCCATTGACTATGCAAGAAAGTGTCAAGCGTGCCAAATCCACGCCGACTTTTTCCATCAACCCTCCGAGTTCCTACACCCAATGGTAGCATTCTGGCCATTTGAAGCATGGAGAATGGACATCATCGGACCAATAAGTCCACCTTCGTCTAAGGAACATCGGTTTATTTTGGCCATCACAGATTACTTCTCCAAGTGGGCAAAGGCAGTTCCACTCATCGAAGTCAAAATATCAAACGAGATTAGCTTCGTTAAACATCACACTATCTATCGCTTTGGCTTGCCAGGAAGGATTATCCATGACAATGGTCTGCAGTTCGCGAGTCATGCTTTTTATCGGTTCTGCGATAAAAATCACATCCAGATCGTGGCATCAACCGCCTACAACCCAGCCGTTAATGGACTGGCCAAGGCATTCAACAAAACTATCATCAAGCTCCTCAAGAATTTTTTGCCGTCCAACAAGCCGATTGGAACGAAAAACTCGGGGAATATTTGTGGGCCTACCATAAATGGTTCGGGTAGCTACCGGCAGTACACCCTTCTCCCTGGTCTATAGGAACGAAGTGGTCATTCCTCTCGAGATCCAGATCACTTTATTTCAAGTGGCCCTCTCCCACCAGCTAACCATTGATGACAATCACTGCCGACGGCTACAGAAATTAGAAGCACTTGACGAAAAATGGCTCTTAGCTCAACAACGCATAGAGTTGTATCAAGCACGTCTCTCTGGAGCCTTCAACAAACGGGTAAAACACATGATGTTCCAAGTGGGTGACCTCGTATTAACAGTAAAAAGATCCATAGTTATGACCCACAAGACATCAAGCAAATTATAACCTAAATGAGAAGGCCCGTTCATCGTAGAAACCATATTTTCCAACGGCGCTTACCGGTTGGTGAAACCTAGTGGCGACTTGCTCATGATGCCTATCAACAGCAAGTTCCTCAAAAGTTACTACGACTGAATTAGACTGGTACTCCTCTATCACTAAACTATATCGTATCTTCCTGTGCACTGGTTTATGTCCACAGGAGCTCTAAAATGTTGCTCTAATACACTACTCCGGTGGAGTTTGCCACATCCATATTACCTCTGAGTAAACATTCCGGATCTTGGATATCGATCATCACTTCCATATTATCTCTGATATCAGTTGTTATTTCCACTTACCACCCGTACTCACTAAGGTACACCAGCGGTGCTGAGTCCACAAAAACTTCCACGTTCATATTGCCTCTGGCAGGGCTTGTCTCGAACCTATTACTAGTACTAACATGCGCAAAAAATTAATGGGTCCACAAAACTTATCACGTCCATATTACCTCTAATAGGATTGTTAGTCGAATTTATTATTTGTACTCAACGTGCGCAACAAATAATAAGTCTACCCAAAAATTCTCTAATAGGTTTTGCCATATCCTTCGTACCTCTGAGCAAACATGTCGGATTGGTTATCGATCATCGCGTCCACAAGGCCCCTGATATTGATCGCCGTTTAAACTTATCACCAGTACTCGCCAAGGTACATCAGCGATACTAAGTCCATAAAAACTGTCACGTCCATATTACCTATGGCAGGACTCATCTCAAACTTATTACTTGCACTATTGTGCACAAGAAGTAATAGGTCCATAAAAAATTCCCCAGCGGGATACCCACTATGGAAATGAATCCACACTTCCTTTTCCCCAGCAGAGAAAAATTTAGTTCAAGTCCATATTTTCTTTGAACTATGTCTCTCCACTATCCCCACAGAGTCATATTTTGCCACGTCCAAGTTACCTCTGGCAGGGCTTGTCTCAAACCTATTACCCGCACTAAAAGGCGCAAAAGGGTAATAGGTCCAGCAAAATCCCCCATGGGATATCCTTAAAAAGAAAAAACTATGGTATGATACTGCATTTATCTCCAGTACAATACCCAAAAGCCCATAACACATTCTGAAAAAGGAGAGAGACATAATTAATTAACATTCAAGAACATGAGTACATACAATGGAAATTTATTACATTCAAGGATTTTTATTAGTATTCAAGGTCATGAGTATATATGATAGAAACATGTTTTAAAGGTTTTTTATGAAGCTAAGAAGCACCCCTCCATGCTATCGTCGCTACTGGCACAAGTTGGGCCCAACAGCAGAGCTCAAGGCTTTCTGGCTCACTACTCCACAGTGCAAACCTCAATATATGAAAAATCTATATTGATGGATAGCAAGGAAAGAGCTAAAGTAGACACTCTACGACCATGCGAGAAAACCGACGACAGGAATGGCAATTAATCCAAATTTCTTCATCGATCCCGCAGCCTCCTGGTCGATAGTGAACTATATAAAAGGGAAAAAAAATAGCTGACATGCTGCATGAACAAGGGCAGCTCAGTGCATGACGAAGGATGTTGATTCTCGTCTCCTGGATTAGTTCAGGACGAACTAACTGTGTCTCCTGAAGAAATGCTGCATAAGGTAGGTTTTTATCCCGAACAACAGGTATTATGATATCCTTCCATGCTCCACCATAAGCATCACGAGTGGGGACACAACCTACAAAAAAGAAGATATACATTAGTCTCAAGCAAAGATCACATAAATACACAATTACCATACATTGTTGCCTGACCGCAATGATGCAGGACCGAGTCTGCACGTGCGAGCAATATGAGGTCCCATCCATGCGGTCAAGCTAAAGCTAGAGCTCTGTGTGCATGAACGAAGATGATACCCCCACTCATGCGGCCATGCCTTAACTCGACACGCGTGTTACGGAGGAGTACTTGTTCACACGACAGAGGAATGTGCACGCCCAAGATGAGTCTCCTACAGCAAGATGGTATACCAGTGCCTTTGTGTCCTTCATAGCCCAGTATGAGTAGGGTGGTACTAGCCTACCTCCAAGCAAAATATCCAGATCAGGAGGTCAGGGAGCGAGACCACCCCTGATAAACTCTTCGGCGAGGAGAGTCACAGCCTTCGACATCATTCACAGAAAAAAAGAGGAAACAAAGCAAGGAGATAAAAGTTCTCTCTCTCCCCCTGACTGCCTATTTATAGTCTTCGAAACCATGTGAAGGGATCGAGACCATGAACCGAGCAATTAATGAGATAAACCTAACACCTTGATCCACGTGACCCTTTTTTATCTCCTCGAAAACTGACGCCTTGAGTCCCGTGTCAGGAGAAGGCGCAGAATCCCAACGGACTGGCTCGAAGATAGAATCAAATCTCGCTATTTAATACATATTTGGCAGCATGACAGAGCCCTCCATGCGAAAACCTCTACATGCTACAATATGACAAAAATAGACAGTTAATGCGTACTGGATTCATGCTTCTAATTCAAAATATTCCAGACTTAGTCAAGTCTAAAAACATTGAAGGAGATCTTGTAGAAGCATGAATATCCTCCCATGTGCTCCAGATTACAGTCAACAAATAAGTAAGATACGCATAACTGTGAGGGGCGCATAACAGCAGCGGATGCATGACGCCCTTGGACAGGCCGAGACGTATACTGTCATGTGACGCATCGTCCCTATAGTCATATTCGAGCATTTATGACTCTAACAAAATAGACAGTCATTCTGACCGCCTCGAATCCTATACCACTGATTGGAATCTGTGCTGATAGTTTTTTCATTGTTACTTTTGGTAGTATACAGCTATTCAAATGCTACGAATGGAGAAAACGACAAAAGATCCATGTGTCTCTGGCCCAATGCGTCCCAGACTCCATGCTTCTCTTTCCCAATACATCTCTGACTCCATGTGTTCCATGCATCTCTGGCTCAATGTGTTCCAGACTCCATGCATTCCCTGTGTCTCTGGCTCCATGCGGCTTCAACTCCATGCAGTTCCTATATGCTGTCTGAACGACTACAGAGCAGGGCGGTCACATAAAAATCTCTGACCTATATTTTGATGTCTGTCAGAAGCTCTGACACCTCACTTATCACCCTGGGATGCTTCAAAATTCGTACAGACGAAGACTCAGAAAAAGATAATAAGTCATATCAGTGCATTAATTGCCTCGATAAATGGGCCATTCTACGTGTCCTACGTATACGGCTTCAAGACCCATGAGGCCTCGATATCATGCGGCCAAAGCGTCCACCTGACTATGGCCAAACAAGAGTATGCATGCAGCTTCAAGACCCATGCGGCCTCATCCACATGGCCAGAGGGTCATTTCGACCAAGGCCAAACGAGGGCTTCTATGGGACTACAACAGTATGCAACTCTCGACTCACAAGATTTTATGTTATAACCGAAGGCGATCTTTTGCACAGTTAGGGTTGAGCAAGTGTCCAATTAACTGAGTTATGCACACAACAGCCCTGAGATCTCTTCAAAATAGAAAATTCTAACCAGACCCAAGTGGTGGCTTACCCGCACCATGCGGCTACTGTTACGGCCGTATTTTGCTGAAGGAGCCCCATGCGGGCACTAAGCACGAGCATATGCGGCACCCATAGCATGTCAACAGAGCGGCTATAAATAGTAAGGTACTATACCCATACAAAGATCTGGCTGGCTATCTACGGATTCACACTAGAACCAAGGAGAGAAGTTTCTACACCCGAATCGTCCATGGAGTAAAGAGAGTTTCTACCCTCCTAACCCTCCATCGTCACCCCCAGATCAAAATAAATTTGTACTTAGATTGTCTCTTAGGACTCTACTCTGTACTTTCAAGTTTATTAATCAAAATTAAGTCCTCTTAGTTCTTCCTTTTGATTTAAATGGCAAACAGTAGCCTTACTTTTTCTTTTTAAGCATTTTTGTTATCAGTTCTTACAGTTATATTTTGAGACAAGTATATTAGTACCGCATAATTCTCGATCTGCATTTATTCTTATCTGTCTCTTTTTTGCTTATGTTGTGATATGTTTTGTCTATCAGCTTGAGCTCATTTGTGGTACTTGTTGTTTGGGGTTCTGGCCCCACTAGTTTTGTATGGCCAGATTATCCCGAGGAGAATCAGGATCCACCGCACATCTAGTAAATGGCTCACACTCGTAGGACTGCGGCCAAAGCTCGCGAGTGGGTTTTTTCTTCCACCCCTCGTCTTGATTACTTTATTGTGTGGTGTTTAGCCAGGGGCAGAGTTAGTTCCTTATATTTTTGAGACTGCGATCAACATGATGTATATATTAGACCATGGTTGGTATATTTGATCATGTATTATTATACACTACTAGTGCAGCATTTTGTATTCACTAGCTTCATGATCATATATGACATGTAATTTGGGATGCCTCTTTACTTTTATGTATGATATACTCTTGTATTTGTGTTGATGGATTAAGATAATAGGATTTGTCATCCTTAGGACTAACATCATAGTATGCTAGAGTTCATCTATTTCTTTCTTAGATAACCTTAACACATTACGGCTTTCTTCGGTATTCTGTAAGGTGCGGTTGGCCATATCAGTCCTCGTATTTATCCAGTATTTTGGGAGCAGGACATGATAAGATTTTAGTGGTGGCCCATGCAGGTCTATTTTTTAGACTTTTGGGAGGACTCATCTTGTTAAAATCTCAATCATCTATTTTTCATCGATTGAACTCCACTTATAACATGTACTTCTCGCTCTCCTTGAACGTCAAACTTGCTTGACATGATTATTCCATTCTCTTTCCTTGTCGATATTCGTGTGTCCTTATCCTTCAGGGATACCCACCTGCTTCTCATTTTGAGGGTTTTGTTGCACCGATGAGTACAGCAGATCCAATAGGCCAGGACCAGATTTCGATATTGAACCAAGGGCAAGCATCATTAGCTTTTTATCAGTCGGCTCCGTAAGTCATGTATACCTGACCAGCACAATCAGCTCTACCAGTCTTGTCGGGACGGCCAGTTCAGCCCGCCCCGCCGTTCATGCCAGCCCAGCCAGCCCATACAATACCGCATGTTCTTCCAGTACAACCAGGACAGGCAGGCTTGTAATCCATGTTAGAGATGATCCAAGCCATGATAATAATACAGCAACAACAATGACAATAACAACTCCAGCTCCAGCAACAAGTGGTCCAACTCTGCCAGCAGTTTCAGCAAGGACAAGAACAAACCAACACTACTCTTTGCCAGGGAGTTAGTGTAGCACTCGAGAACAACGGGCTTTATACTCACAACTCGGCAACCAATGTTAGTCGCATGCGCACAACCAATTTCTTCGGCACAGAAGATACAATTTTAGGAGATTCTTGGCTCCAGGACTTTGAGGCCACCCTGGATGCAACCAAGACCTCAGATGATGAGAAGGTAACAGTCGTAAAGCTACAACTATCAGATCTTGCTCGAGATTGGTGGGCAGCAAAAGAAATAGCAATTTTGAAGCCTATTGACTGGAGGACGTTCAAGGAGCATTTTCAGGAGAAGTGTTTCTATACCACCGCCAAGTTTTAGCTCCAATAGCAATTCATCAACCTCCGCCAGAACACAAGATCGGTCGACTAGTATGCGGCCGAGTTTTGCTGACTTAGCCGATTTTCTTCTCGTATGGTAGCTTTCGAAGAGGACCGAGCCAAGAGATTTGAGCAAAGGTTACATCTTGAGCTTTAGCAGTTTACGATGGGTCATAATTATACCACCTACGATGCAGTACTCAGGACAGCTAGGTCCCAAGAACTTGTCGGCCAGTGATTAGTAGCAAGGACCGGAGGCCATAAGAGGTCACACTTATCCTTGAGAGGCATCAGTATTCTGTCATCACCTCCAGCACCAGTAGTCAGAACTCCTCGCCCGCCAATACCTCCAGCCTCTACCGTAACCTCATTACAATCTACCAGGTAGTCTGTATCAGCAGGATACAGTCACCGCGGTAAGACATGGCACACCAAAGATCAGTGTAGGAGGGCCAACGGCCAGTATCTCAGATATGGGGTATCTGACCACATGATTGGTTCATGTCCGCTTCTGTATCCAGAAGCTTCTTCAGTCCAACAGTTACTATCTCTGCCTCGGACAGCGACTAAAGGCCCGCGAGGGCCAGTATTAGAAGTTTGACCACTAGCCCAGTGTTCTCTCCCTACGCAGACCCAGCAGTTCCAGCAGCAACGTCCGACGCAGTATGCACAAGTCTAACAAGCCCAACCAGCAAGACAGAACCAGCAATAAGTTAGAGCCACGGCCCCTAGACGTTGGCCTGACAAAATATTTTGCAACATATAGCAGTTGATAGCCGAAGGTGCTACAATTATGGGTGATATTTTGAGCTCTCTTTAGCTTATCTTATTATTGGGTTCTTGTCAAACGATCTCGTATTCTGACGTGTTCGAATTACGATAGTCATCTCGATCCTTTAGTTGAGCAGAGCAAGTTTTTGTCCTACTCTTCCGCCCTCGTATCTCATGGCACCTAATGTCTATCATGTGAACCGACTGTGAAGGTACCTCCTGGATTAAAGTCATGTCTTTGACAAGATCATTGGTACCGACTTACTCAAGGCTTGGCTCTTGTTTATTTTGTGAGTCGGCATAAGGCAAGCGAGGACGAATTCCAAATTGACTAACTCAGGGGTGTATGTATCAATATGCCTCTATTTTTCTCTTGTGATGCTTCTGTGCATTTATTCATTAGTTACTTTTGTAGTTATTTTTATTTTAGTTACTTGCTTAGTATAATCATTTGATTTGTGATATAATTTCTTGAGCTTTCTCGTGTGTTCCAGCTCGACTAGCCTTGGTAAAATTTTGAGGCCAAATTTTTTTAAGGAGGGTAGAGATGTCACACCCGATTCCAGATTTGATATTTCTTGAATTTCTAGAATTTAATTTTTCTTGATAATATATTCCTGCTGTATTTTTTATGTTGGTTACAGTTATTTTATTTTATTATTATTTTTCTATTGTTGAAAGACTATCTGAGGTCAGTAGAATACCCATTGGCATTGCCATAGACCCAATTTAGGACCCGCATGTAGAATGAATACTTGATTTGGTTCATTTGACTAAACCACTTTTTCTCTCCTCTTAGTATATATATGAGATTTTCTCTCTCTCCTCTATTTCTTCTTCTTCATTTTTATTTTTATCTTCCTTCCTCCCTTCTCCCTCACCCTCTTGCACCTCCCCTAACCGAACCCTAGCACCGGACCTAGCTAGGAAGAGGTCGTTAGACTCTTAGGCAAGTACATCTTGCTCAATGATAAACTTTAATTTTTTAGATTTTTTATATATTTGTTGTTTTAAAAAACTAATGGAAAGTATTCTCTGTGTGTTCCTAATCATTTTTAGTTCTTGGTATTTTTGGTTTTGATGAGCAGATTTCTATAGATCTGAGTTTCAAGCTAGGGTTTTCTATGGGTTCCATGAGTTTTCCTTGATTTTGATATATTAAAACGTAGTATTTTTAAAAACTAGTTGTTCTTTATGTTAGAGCATTTAATTTCGTGTAATTTGGCTTTTTTTACTTGATTTGGAATAAAAATAAAGTTTTTATGGAGAAAATAATTTTTTTGTTTTTGGAGCTTTCGGCCATGGCTGAACCTGCTGTTGGAGAAGACTAAATCTTCATGCGGCTAGCGACCTATGCGGCAGAGAGCGGTATGCGGCCCGAGAGGGTTATGCGGCCTAAACTCCTTCCCTCATACTGACTGCATGCGTCCACCTTGTTGGATGCATAACTGTTCAATTACACAAGTATTCTGGAGCTAATCCTTGAGCTGCTTGTGTTTTCACTCGCTGAACGATTAAAAAATTCTCTAAGTCCAAGAAGGGCATCTATGCGACAATCTGAGCATGAGACAAGCGGACTTATGCAGCATTGGTACTATGCGCCTCTCCTCTTTTGCTGCATAACTCTGCTTCACCCTTGCACTTTTTTTTATGATTCTTGTCTTTTCTTCCTGACACACTTTACGACCTGTCACATTAATCACTTTATGTCACTTCACTAACGCTTTATTTATTGACCCATCACTCAGCACTTGCCCCTAGGAGTAGACTTTAACCCTGAACATACAGCCAGTGAGTCCATGCGACAATTGGGTGCATGCTGCCAGTGAGTCCATGTGACAATTGGGTGCATACGGCCAGTGAGTGTATGCGGCCAGTTGGTGCATACAGCAAGTGATTCTATACGACAATTGGGTGCATGCGGTCAGTGGGTGCATGCGGCCAGTGGGTGCATGTGATAAGTGAGTCCATAAAGCCAGTGGACGCATACGGCCAGGAATTCATTTACACATTTTGTGTTCCTTTTAATATGTCCATTAAAAATTTTCTTTTGGTGATTATTGTTGTGTGCTTCCTTATATCGATGCAAGTTTATAGTACTAGACAAGTTTTACATATAGTTCAGAAGATAAGTTTATGTATAAGTTCATAATTCTTACCACAACGTGAAAATATTTGTGTATGTAAATCCATTGCATTTGGCATCGGGCAATCGAGTGTGAGTATTGTCTAATGTATCATATGTCACAAATACGATATCTCGTGAATAGCTCATACTTGTGACTCATCATTCTAGGGAGTTCTCCAGTGTCCACGACTCAAAAAATTGAAATAATTGAGTAATGACTAAACAAGATAAGAATTACCTAGTTTATTGGGAGGAAAGAATATTGTGCTACCGGCTATCCCGATCTCTAAGGTCCCTATGCAGCATGAAACAACCGTGCTAGGCAAGGGCTCAATGACTAACCAAGTTTACGCATGCCATAATACTACGAAATAAGTTTATGTTTATAAAATAAGTTTATGATCACAAGTATATGTGTATGCTTATAAGCTCAATTTCTATTTCTGATAAAGTAACAAGTTATGTTGTAGTGATGTTGAATGTGCATTTAAGTTTACTCGACAAGCGTACCCTTAGCCATCCAGGTTGAGTGCAGTGCTTGTAGTAGAAATATTCTTAAAATATGCATTTAGTAATTAAGGCTTGTGACAACCCTAGCTAGTTAATCGTAGCAAGTTGTAGAGCTATTTGGCCGTGCAATGAATAGTGCTACTTTCATTTATAGCTCGCACTCCTAGTTTTATTTCTTCCACTCATGGTTAGGGTATTAAGTTTTGCTCGGGTGAAGGTCTGCAACCACGGTCCTTTTTTGGTTTAAGGGTTGCGATCCCGATCCAGAGTGGTTCCTATGCCCTCTTGCCGCTCGTCGCCTTACTTTCCCTTTTTAAACATTTTTGTTATCATTTCTTACAGTTATATTTTGAGACAAGTACATTGGTACCGTGCAAGTCTCGATCTGCATTTATTCTTATCTGTCTCTTTTCTGCTTATGTTGTGATATTTTTTGTTTATCACCTTGAGATCCTTTGTGGTACTTGTTGCTTAGTATGAGCACCCTGATTTTTTTATAGGGTTAGTTCGGTAATTAATAAATAATTATTTTATTTTAATATTTATATGATAATCCAATTGAACTTTGGAAACCAACCCCCATGGTTTTAAGATCTTGAATGCAACACTAACCTTTCTCTTCCAACCTACCTAGCATGCTCGACTTAGACGAGTCAAATTAGGCTCCTGCCATGACTATCCCTCACAAATTCGTAATCCCTTGCCTTGTTTTGGTCGCACAACTTTTGTGACGCAATTACGAGAAAACAATAATTTAATTAACTCTTTTTTTCGTGGCGTATGATTTTAACACGCCATCCCAACCCATTACTTCCAACCAAATTCATGTTATGAGCCTAACTGATCCTATTACACATATGACACTCGAGTTACGTTATTCGAACCCCCTACATGCTCCCAATGTAATATTAAGTAGAAAATCGAATTTATAGATTTATTTATTTATTTTAATATTCATTAATATTTAGTAAATATCTTTTTAATTAATATAAATTTGGTTGTAGATTATTGTTGGAGGAAATATACATTTCTAGAATTTTTTTCAAGTGCCTAACTATTTTTGGAAATTTTATGTATTTAATTATTAAATAAATAAAACAAATATATAAAAAATAAAAATAAAAATTAAACCTAAGACCCTAACCCTACCCGTTAACCCAAACCCATTAACTAAACCTAAACTCTAAACCCCCATCCACGTACAGTAGCATTCCCCCTCCTTTATATATCTCCTATATATATATATATATATATATATATATATATATATATATATATATATATATATATATATATATATATATATATATATATATATTACAACCTAAGACCCTAACCACGCATACACCACCTCCACCATCACCCACGCCTACACCACCTCCACCACCCGCCGGAGCTGCGACCGTCGCAGCAACCGCACGGCCGGCAGCAGCAGCAGCAGCACATAGCCTTGCGCCCCCCCTTAGCGCGAAGCTTTCGCCCACCCCGCTCGTCCGTTTTGTGCCCCGTCTTTCCTGTTATGTTCACAACCTAAACCTCTAGGATTTTTTTCAAGTGAAACGAATTTAGGCACCCGGGTTTGATCGAAAAATTGACAGAAAGTTGGCCAAAAAACTGTTCAACAACAGTTCAGAAATTCAGTCCAAGTACCCTTGTTCATGTCCAATTTTCTACCATCTCGTTAATTATTTTCAAAATATAATTGAAAGAACTTCTTCACAATATAACTAACTTTTTACTGTTCTTTTAGTTTTTATTAGTTTGCTATAATGGTTAAATTATTATGGTTCTAAAAAGACCAAAAACTTATTTTTAAAATACCAAAAATTTTTGATACGGGGTGCGTTCCGCCAAACGAGGTAACTTCGTTGTGTGCGAGTTGTACCGAAAGACGTGTATCGTCAACGCGGACATGTGGACTTTTGCGGAACTTGATTTGGATGTGTGTGCACGTCGGAATCAACACGTATCCGCCAAAAAATATTATATCGGCCTATTCTGACACTCGTCATAATTTTATGTGTGCTTGTCATTTTGCAACTAAACTTGTTCCATTGGATTCACAGCATAACGCTGGTCCTGTGACCCAAGTTTGGTTTGATTATGAGAACGTTGACGAAACATCATCTCGTGGGCCCTACGGTTCCAGATGACGGGCGATTTCGTGATCGGCTCATCAAATTTTAGTTTAGGACATTCCGTTGGATTTGTATCATCATTCTGGACTTGTAAACACTAAGTTTGATAAATTTGGAGAATTTTATCTTTGACATATTTTCAGTGCAAAGTGGGTCACATGTGGACCCCGTTTTGACCAAAAACTATCAATTTTGCCCATATATCCAAATTGGACTTATGGGTAGTCAATCCTAGCTATTTTAACTATTATGAAAATAATGCTGATTTTTGTTTCAGCATCCGGAGGAGTACGTGCAGACTCTACTTTTCCAAGAGTAGTTGACGGAGTTCAGAACCCAGGCAAGTGTACCTTGCCAAACCTGTAGAGATCCTGTTATATTATTTGCTTGTGTTCTTCCTATATATATATATATATATATATATATACTCTTATGATGTGCCTATTCAACCTAGGACCGTGAGACGTTGCTTAGCGTCCGAACGAGATTCGGATGTCGACGCCGTACGCGGAGTCGTGCAACGTTACCTAGAGAGTTGATTCCACGATCTTATTTTTACGTGCTTGTTTTACCAAGTACGCCATACCATAGGACACTTGACACTATTTCATGTGACAAAATATTTCCTGAGTTATTCATGGTGATTCTGTATAGGCTTACAGGATTCGTGACATGAGACTTGCATATTATATAGATATCATTATGACTCGTTATACTAGCTAGAGGTCATGATCTTGCGTGTTATGGACATGAGACATCGTGGACATGAGACATGAGGTTACATTGGGTGGGAAGAGACACACAGGCTACAGGATAATTATTTATATATATACTATTGGAGGTGCCTTAGACTCTGTCTTAGATCTTTGGCACATATACTAGAGTCGTGATACTACTTGGTACTATGGGCTCCCCGACACAGATCCTATAGTGGTCTCAGCCAGAGTACTAGTGATGCTCTCATTTGCATTTCACTTAACTGGTTATATAGATTGCCCTGAGGGTCTGTTCTTACTTACTATATTTTATTTTGGCTTGAGTGTTTATTGTAACTTGTTATGTCCCCTGAGGACCTGGATCTGGATTATGTCCCCAAGTGTAGACGATGAGAGCTATCCCGAGGTTTATGGGGCAGGTGCTACTATTGGAGACGTACAGGTTGCAGAGGACGAGGTTGTTCCAGATGACTTCTTTTGAGCACATAGTATTCTCACCATTCATTTATTATGCTTATTGTTCTTAGATATTTGATCTTGTAGTGACTTCTGGATATTGTACTTGGAGTTATTTTCCTTTCTATTTTGATGATGGGTTATTTTTCGTGATATTATTTATATTGCTTTGATTGGACAGATTATTTTATATTATTGTGATTGGACTTGTCTCTTTGTGATTTCGTTACTTATTATGGATGAGATTAGATATATAGACTGTGACAGGTATCATAGACCATTTTATATGTATTTCAGCTTAAGTGCACTTCAACGGGTCCATTAAATTGGGTTTGCCCATTGGAGTTGTGCTGTTGGTCATTGCCACTGGCTAGTCCCTTGGTATTTTAGGACTGGGGCGTGACATGGTTTTTGTGGTGGCTCATACAGGTCAACGAATATATTTCTTTGGTTTCAACTAAGGGACCGAGCAAACCTGCTATTAGGATAAGGATAAATTTATAGGATCTCATCCACATATTGACATATCCTTGACCTCTATGTCGAACTCAAACTTAATTTCTTGACTTGCATCATGCTTAATTCATCTGTGTGAACCTAATAGTTTACTTTGTGTGCAGAGTAATGGATCCACGAGCCAGCGATGAGACTCCCATAGGTACACCACCAGTTGTTGTGGTTACCTACGATAATGGAGTGACACCATCGAGTGGAGATTCCTCCACTCAACAAATCAATCAAGCAAATCAGCATGCCTCGAGGTTCCAGCGAGACGATATTCCACCACCACCGTAATTCACTCCACCGATACCACCGATGCCAGCTTTTCAGCCAGGGCAGCCTATGGATGGACATCAGCTATTTTAGGTGTTCTATGCAATGATACAAGCTCAATAGCAGGTTTAGCAAGAGGCCCAGCAATGCCAGGCAGAGAACTTAAGAAACAGTATAGTGACAGTATTGGAGCAGGCGACTCCACCAGTTAGACAGCCATCGACAGGATCCATCTCAAATTTCTGCCACCTGAAGCCACGTACATTCTCAGGCAAGGAGGAGCCCATGGAGGTCCATGAGTGGCTCACTAACATCCAGCATCAGTTGGAAGCAGAGCGTTGGATGACTGCTGTCAGGATGTAGTTGACGGGAAATGTACATTACTGGTGGCTATCTGAGGAGAGATGACTTAGGCTAGATCGAGTTACTTGGGAGGAGTTCTCTAGACTCTTTCAGGAGATGTACATTCCATCTATTGCTCGGGCAAAACTTCAAGAAAAGTTTAATCATCTTACCCAGGATAATATGACGGTGGAAGAGTACAATGCGGAGTTCATACGATTGAGCCGCTTCACACCTACACTGATCCCGACAGAAGAAGAGAAGGCGAAGAAATTCTTTGATGGACTGAGCTTTGAACTACAGAGACAGATTGGCGCAGTTGCACCTACTTCTTATACAGATGTTCTTGTAGCAGCTCAACGCATGGAGCGCATCTATAGGAGGGAGTCCAGCCAAAACAGACCGTACGCATTAGTACCAGCTCGAGCACCACACGGAGAGCCTGTAAAGCGACCCCATATGAATCTACCCCAGAGAGCAGCATCACGAGCCCCATCCCTTCCTACTTGTCACTACTGTGGCAAGGTAGGCCATATTGAGAGAGAGTGCAGATGCAAATTGGAATTATGTTTAGCTTGCGGATCCAGTCAGCATTCAGCCAAGGATTGCCCTGAGCACTGAGAAGGAACACCAATGGTTCACCGACTAGCTTTACCAGCACCGGAGCCAGTCCAGCAGCCACATCGACCAGCTGATCCAACACCAGGAGCATCGCAGGCAGAAGATGGAGGATTCATACTACCAATACCGGGAGAATATCAACCGAGGCCACCCTTGGCACCACAGGAAGCACTCTTCTAGCAGGCCCAGCAATAGCAGAGGGCACCACCACAGGGACATGGACAGGCTTTTGTGATGATAGTGGAGGAGGCACGGACTCGAGGAATAGTGAATATGGGTAAGATTTAGTTTTATCATAGCCAGCTATAGTAACAAATATTCCTAGTAGTACTTTAGCATGTGCCTGTTAGTTCCATTTCCTAGCATATACCTAGTGTTTGGTTAGCATAAACTTGTTAGTCTAGATTAATAATATGTAAGTTGTACCCAATTTTTTATAAGTTGTAGTTGATCCTCGCTCTAATCAGACTCCTTTACTCTTGAGTTAGTTATCTCTCATTGCCTAAGGAAAAGTTTTTACTGCTTCCCTGTGTGTTCTGCTTGAACAAAACCCTCACCCTTCTTCTCAATTTTTCCTTTGTTCATGGTCCCTTATCCTTTGTATCGTGCTTCAACAAATGTCATGTGACCACATCATCTTTTCTGTAGCAAAACTTTTCTGACCGGTTACGTTTTATTTTTCGTAACTGCGAGGACGCAATTCTTTTAAAGTGGGTAGATTATGAGCACCCTAATTTTTTTATAAGGTTAGTTTGATAATTAATAAATAATTATTTTATTTTAATATTTATTTGATAATCTAATTGAACTTTGGAAACCAACCTCCATGGTTTTAAGATCTTGAGTGAAACACTAGCATTTTCCTTCCAACCAACCTAGCATGCTCGACTTAGACGAGTCAAATTAGGCTCCTGCCATGATTGTCCCTCACAAATTTGTAATTACATATCTTATTTTGGTCGTACAATTTTTGCAACACAATTACAAGAAAACGATAATTTAATTAACTATTTTGTCGTGGCGTACGATTTTAATACGCCATCCCAACCCATTGCTTTCAACCAAATTCATGCTATGAGCCTAACTGGTCCTATTATGCACATGACACTTGACTTGCGTTATTCGAACCCCCTGCATGCTCCCAATATAATATTAAGTAGAAAATAGAATTTATGGATTTATTTAATTATTTTAATATTTAGTAAATATCTTTTTAATTAATATAAATTTGGTTGTAGATTATTGTTGGAAGAAATATAAAATTTTTAGAATTTTTTCAAGTGCCTAATTATTTTTTAAAAATTTATCTATTTAATTATTGGATAAATAAAAGAAATAAATAAAAGAGAAAAAAAAAACCTAAGACCCTAACCCTACCGTTAACCCAAACCCAAATCCACTAACTAAACCTAAACTCTAAACCCCCATCAACATACAGTAGCCTTCCCCCTCCTATATATCTCTCATATATATATATATATGTATATATATATATATATATATATACATTACAACCTAAAACCCTAACCCACGCCTACACCACCTCCACCATCACCCACGCCTACACCACCTCCACCACCCGACGGAGCCGTCGACCGCCGCAGCCCCGACGACAGACGCAGCAGCGCCGCCACAGCAACCGCGCGGCCGGCTGCAGCAGCAGCAGCAGCAGCACACAGCCTTGCAGGCCCCCTTCGCGCGAAACTTTCGTCCTCCTCGCTCATCCGTTTCGTACCCCGTCTTCGTTGGTATGTTCACAACCTAACCCTCTGGGATTTTCTTCAAGTGGAACGAATTTAGGCACCCGAGTTTGATCGAAAAATCGACCAGAAGTTGGCCAAAAAACTATTCAGCAACAATTCAGAAATTCAGTCCATGTACCCCTGTTCATGTCCAATTTTCTACTATCTCATTAATTATTTTCAAAATATAATTGAAAGGACTTCTTCACAATATAACCAAGTTTTTTACTATTCTTTTAGTTTTTATTAGTTTGCTATAATGGTTAAATTATTCTGGTTCTAAAACGACCAAAAACTTATTTTTAAAACACCCAAAATCTTCGATACGGGGTGCGTTCCACCAAACGAGGTAACTTTGTCATGTGCGAGTTGCACCGAAAGGCGCGTATCGTCAACGCGGACGTGTGGACTTTTACAAAACTTGATTTGGACGTGTGTACATGCCGGAATCAACAAGTATCCGCCGAAAAATACTGTATCGGCCTGTTCTGACACTCGTCATAATTTTATGTGTGCTTGTCTTTTCGTAATGAAACTTATTCCATTGGATTCACAGCATTACGTTGGTCTTGTGACCCAAGTTTGGTTCGATTATGAGAACGTTGACGAAACGTCATTTCGTAGGCCCCACGGTTCCACATGACGGACAATTTCGTGATCGGCTCATCGAAATTCAGTTCAGAATATTTTGATGGATTTGTATCATCGTTCTGGACTCATAAATACTAAGTTTGACGAATTTAGATAACTTTATCTTTGACACATTTTTAGTGCAAAGTGGGTCACATGTGGACCCCGTTTTGAACAAAAACTGTCAATTTTGCCCATGTGTCCAAATTGGACTTATGGGTAGTTAATCTTAGTTATTTCAACTATTCTAAAAATAATGGTGATGTTTGTTTCAGCATCCGGAGGTGTACGTGCAGATTCTACTTTTTCAGGAGTAGTTGACGGAGTTCAGAACCCAAACAAGTTTACCTTTGTCACGCCCAGTCCTAAAATATCGAGGGACTAGACACATGTCAATGGCCAGCAGCACACACTGATGGACAAACCCAATCTAATGGATCCATCAGGACGTACTTAAGCTGTAAAATAAGGTCTACTAAAACATGCCACAACTAATCTCATCCACAGAAGATAAATATGATCAACAGCAATAAAAAATGTAAATCAATAACCAGTCTCAACAAAGTGCTTCGGGGAACAACCCGATATAAATCTGATACAATGGTTCAACAGACCAAAACATAAATGTCTGAATAAAGTAGATAATGAGTATGAAACACAGATGCTCAGGAAAAGTCTTCATCCAACACCTCGTCCTCGGGAATCGGTACAGCTCCTGTATCAACTCCTGCTGCTGTCCCGTATATCTCGGGATAGATCTCGTCTGCAAATCTTGCGGACATAATCCGGATCCAGGTCCTTAGGGGACATAGCAAGGTACAAAATAATACAAGCCAAAATAAATGTAGTGCAGCAATAAATGAAATAAATAGGGTAAATATGTAACCATCTATGTGAAATGCAAGTGAGAGCATCACTAGTACTCAGGCTGAGACCGCTACAAGCTCTGTGTCGGGGAGTCGGTAGCAATAATAACACGTAATGTGCCTAGCTCTACTGTAGAGTCTACGGCCTCACAATAATAATAGATATATATAAAATAGCATGTAGCCTATGTGTCTCTCCCCACCCAATGTAATCACACGTCTCATGTCCACAACGTCTCATGTACATGTCACGCAAGATCATAGCTAATGCAACAAGTCATATAATATCTATGAATATAATGTCTATGTCATAAATTCTACAACCTACACAGAATCACCATGAATATCTCAGGAAGACTATGTCTCATGAATAGTGTCAAGTGTCATGGGTTATGATGTACTTGATAAGGCAAGTACGAGAATGTAAAGGATCACGATATCCATCTCTATGTGACGTTACACAACTCCGCGTACGGTGTTGGCACCCGACTATTAATCGGACGCAAAGTAAGTCACACGGTTCTAGGTTAAGCATGTACAACAATATAAATAAATCTAAGAAATATGTAACAAGAACTGCAATGTTGGCAAGGTACACTTGCCTGGGATTTGAATACCAACAATTGTCCCTGTATCAGTGGATTCTGCAGGTACTCCTCCAAAAGCTAGAATAAACATCACCAACAGACTCAAAAAATATCAAATAGGAAATGCCTGTCCTTGAGTCCAATTTGGACACAAGGGCAAAAATTACAGTTTCTGGTCAAAGCGGGGTCCACATGTGGGCCGCTTCGCACCAAAAAATATGTCAGAATCAATGGTCTCCAAATTCGTCAAACTTAGTGTCAACAAGTCCAGAACGATGATACGAACCCAACGGAACTTCCAGAACTGGATTCCGATGAGCCGATCATAAAATCGCCCATCAAGTGGAGCCGCGGGGCCCACGATACGCGATTTTGTCAACGTTCTCAGAATCGAACCAAACTTGGGTCACAGGACCAGCATATTGCTACGAGTCCGATGGCACAAGTTTTGTTTCGATCCAACGTGTGTACACGAAGTTACAATGTGTTCCAGAACAGGCAGATACGGGGCGTTGTCGGCAGATACGCGTTGATTCCGGTGTGCAAGCACATCCAAATCAACTTCTGCGAAATCCCGCACGTCCGTATCAACAGCGCGCACCTTTCGGTGAAGATCGCGTGCGACCAAGTCGTCCCGTTTGGCGGAGCGTACTCAGTTCCGAGGGAAAATAGGGTATTGTTTTTCCTGTTTTTGGATCGCTGTTCGCGATCCCCACAAGACGCGACGCACCGAGCGGGTTACACGGGCATCGAGAGGGTTACGCAGTCTACACGTCACAACTGACGAAACGGAAAATGGAGCAACGAGGAGAGAGAACGGGTTATCTGAACGGGGCTACGCAGAACGGGGTTTCTTCGTGTCTGCGAGGGGACACGACACAACTGCACAGTGCTGCTGTGTCCGGGTGTTGCCGTGTCTGGGTCAGGGTTCAGGCGGAGACTCGCCGGAGCTTCGCCGTGGCGGCTCAGGGCTACGCTGGGGCTGAGGCGGTCGGCGCTCGGGTGCTGCTGGGAGTCGACGAGGTCGGGACTGGTGGCTAGGGCACGGCCGGCTCGAGGTGCTGCGGGCTCGTGGTCGAGGCGGAGGAGGAAGACAGGGTGGCCAGGGTTCGGGTCGAGCGGGGCACTGCGGGTCGGGGATGGACGGAGGACGGCGAGGGGAGAGGGTCTGATCGAGGCGGATGCGAGTTAGGGTTCAGGCGGGCGCTCCGGGTCGGGGACGGGCGGAGGACGGCGAGGGGATTTCGATGGAGAGGGAAGGCGGAGGCTAGTTAGGGTTCAGGCAAGGTGGTCGGAGTGGGGCGCTGCGGGTCGAGGCGGAGGAGAAAGGAGAGAGGTTAAGGTGTCCGGCCGGCGGAGCGAGGAGGTCGAGGGGTTTTATATAGGCCGCCGGAACAGTAAATGGGTTAGGATTAGGATTAGGGTTTCGGCCGGGTTAACGGGTTCGGGTCGGGTTCAATTCGGATCCGACCCGACCCATTAAGAGCTGGGTTCGGTTCGGTTCGGTTCGGTTCTCGTCGGTTTGGTTTATTTTCAAATAAACCGGGTTCAATTTCAGGGTTTAATTTGGTTTAAATATAAATTAGTTTTTAAAAAATTTAAAAAAATTAGGGGTTTTACAATCTACCCAACTTAAAATAATTTCGTCCTCGAAATTAAACTAGGGTAGGGTCTCTCTATCAAATCTCACTTGATTACAGTCTAAAGAATTTCTCTCAAGTGAACATTGCGGTCTCTACCCAACTTAGAATTTATCCATCTATCATCTAAGGCTATACATCTAAGAAAGCTATGCCCCAAATTATTTAATTATGTTATTGAATCCTCAAAGTTTTTAACACATCATCTATGATATGCCCTTAATCATTTATAAAAGATAGTCACCAAACAATACGACTGGCCTGTGGGGTATATCTAGTACTTTCTATATATCAAACTTATACCAAGCAAGATGTTTCGTCTTTTCGAAATAAGGGGAGACGAAGATCAATAATAAAGAGTTCAAGGGGGAGGTAATAGAATAGAAGTATCGAGATCAAGGCGTTTAAAGAATTCAAATGGGAATTGTCAAGACAGTTGTGGATTAAAATCATAATTTGGTAATTCCTATTCACATACTCGTATCGGTACAGTTATGTAGCAGATACGATATACTCATACATATCTAGAGGGAAAGTACATTCGTCTACTAATCACTATATATCTCAATCCACGTACGGTAGTTATGCGAAGGGGCGAACCAAGCGCACTATGGTTGATCAGACCGTAGTACACTGATTCTGAAATGTATCTGTGTGTTAACCCACTAATACATATATCATGATCAAGCTCGATAGAAGAGTAAGCTTGCAAAACTAGGCTATATTAGCAGCATAAGTCAAGGTAGTACAACAAATATAAGTACGCTAGATGATGATGAAAGGAGGTACAAATTAATTCAAGTTCACAAAGACAAAATCAAAATAAGCAATAATAATAAAAGACTTTACAATCTCTACAGTTATCATACAACCTCCTCGTCTAAGTTGCTAGTCGACCAAGTAGGACATGGACCTCTAAATTCTATCGTCTGAATAAACACTATCGTCGTATGCTAGCATACAATTAATGTTATTCAGTTATACTTCAATAATGGGTCAAAAAACTATGTGATACTAGGGTGTGAGGTATACTACCTAACTTATAACAATTGAACTACTATTGTAATTATCTTAAGGATACCATATAAGCTCCTGTTAAGGTCTACGAGAAGGGGTCTTAGTACCTATTAGGGTATCCTCCTATATTACATAGGTCATGGTAGTCTTAAGTCTTAGTCATAGTGCTTATAGAACAAGTGTCAATAGTAAGAATAGAAGAGTTACTAGCCGTTAAGGGAAAAGGGATCTAACTTGTATCGAGGTGGGGGTACAAATTACGTGGTCTACAACTAGGGGTAATCATCACAATCTAATTGAACAACTCAACTATCAGGTTCTAACTATAAGGTACATAATTCAAAATTCAAGATTACAACTATAACTATAGCAAACTATATATCCTATCGTAGAATACAATCACTTGGTCTATAATTAGAGGTGTCAAGTGGCACAAGTTGAAAGATGAAGAAAAGAAGAAGATAATTTATTCGTCGTGCAATTAGCGAACGTTAAGGCCGCAGAGGAATAATATATGAAATTTTAAAATATGGGCTCTAGATAGCATCATGGTTTTCTAAAGGGGAGTGGGCTGCTAGTTGCTATGTTCGAGGCATGATGAAGAGGGAAAAATATTGATTATATTCCTCTAGTCTTCCTGAGGTGATGTCTACTAATAATAAGACAATGATCTAAGTTTGTAGTTCTCCAATACTATCTAACTATGAAGGTTAGGTTCAGTTCAAATTTTAAATTTTGGTTTTCTATTGGTTCCTCAATACTAGGGTCAACCATTATGGTAAACTTCTAACTAACTCTAGTAGTGTCTATACTACTCTCAAGTCTTCATAATACATCAGGGGGTAATAGTAAACCACCTCTAGAGATAAGGAATTCTAGGGTTCACTAGATATTCTAAACTTAGTGGTGTATCTATATTCTCGTTGTATTCTTAATAGGTGTGCTACCCTAATTATCATCCTAATAACATGGGTTCCTATATTCGAGTAGAAGGCTAAACTCAAAGAACTATTAAGGAAGTACAGGAATCAAGCAGGATACAATTGTTCAAATAGAACAGGTAGGAGGAAGATGAATCATAGTCAATTGTGGATGAGATCCTATACTCTAGTCCTATGTGCAGGCTTGCTCGGTACAGTAACGTAACTTAACAATATGCTCTTGACCTGCATGGGCCACCACAAAAACCATGTCTTGCCCCAGTCCCAAAATATCGAGGGACTAGACACGTGTCAATGGCCAGCAGCACACACTGATGGACAAACCCAATTTAATGGATCCATCAGGGCGTACTTAAGCTGTAAAATAAGGTCTACTAAAACATGCCACAACTAATCTCATCCACAGAAGATAAATATGATCAACAGCAATAAGAAATGTAAATCAATAACCAGTCTCAATAAAGTGCTTCAGGGAACAACCTGATATAAATCTGATACAATGGTTCAACAGACCAAAATATAAATGTCTGAATAAAGTAGATAATGAGTATAAAACACAGATGCTCAAGAAAAGTCTTCAGCCAACACCTCGTCCTCAAGAATCGGTACAGCTCATGTATCAACTCCCGCTCCTACTACTGTCCCGTATACCTCGGGATAGATCTCATCTGCAAATCCTGGGGACATAATCCGGATCCAGGTCCTCAGGGGACATAGCAAGGTACAAAATAATACAAGCCAAAATAAATGCAGTGCAGCAATAAATAAAATAAATAGGGTAAATATGTAACCATCTATGTGAAATTCAAGTGAGAGCATCACTAGTACTCGGGCTGAGACCGCTACAAGCTCTGTGTCGGGGAGCCGGTAGCAGTAATAACACATAATGTGCCTAACTCTGCTGTAGAGTCTACGGCCTCACAATAATAATAGATATATATAAAATAGCATATAGCCTGTGTGTCTCTCCCCACCCAATGTAACCACACATCTCATGTCCACAATGTCTCATGTACATGTCACGCAAGATCATAGCTAATACAACAAGTCATATAATATATATGAATATAATGTCTATGTCATAAATCCTGCAACCTACACAGAATCACCATGAATATCTCAGGAAGACTCTGTCTTATGAATAGTATCTAGTGTCATGGGTTATGATGTACTTGATAAGGCAAGTACGAGAATGTAAAGGGTCACGATATTCATCTCTAGGTGACGTTACACAACTCCGCGTACGGTGTTGGCACCCGACTATTAGTCGGACGCTAAGTAAGTCACACGGTCCTAGGTTAAGCATGTACAACAATATAAATAAATCTAAGAAATATGTAACAAAAATTGCAATGTTGGCAAGGTACACTTGCCTAGGATTTGAATACCAACTGTTGTCCCTGTATCAGTGGATTCTGCAGGTACTCCTCCAAAAGCTGAAATAAACATCACCAACAAGCTAAGAAAATATCAAATAGCTAGAAACGCCTGTCCTTGAGTCTAATTTGGACACAAGGGCAAAAATCATAGTTTTTGGTCAAAGCGGGGTCCACATGTGGGCCACTTCGCACCGAAAAATGTGTCAGAACCAATGGTCTCCAAATTCGTCAAACTTAGTGTCAATAAGTCCAGAACGATGATACGAACCCAACGGAACTTTCAGAACTGGATTTCGATGAGACGATCACAAAATCGTCCGTCAAGTAGAGCCGCGGGGCCCACGATACGCAATTTTGTCAATGTTCTCAGAATCAAACCAAACTTGGGTCACAGGACCAGCGTATTGCTACCAGTCCGATGGCGCAAGTTTTGTTTCGATCCGACGTGTGTACACGAAGTTCCAACGTGTTCCAGAACAGGCGGATACGGGGCGTTGTCGACGGATACGCGTTGATTCTAGTGTGCACGCACATCCAAATCAACTTCTGCGAAATTCCACACATCCGTATCAACGGCGCACACCTTTCGGTGAAGACCGCGCGCGACCAAGTCGTCCCGTTTGGCGGGACGTACTCAGTTTTGGGGGAAAATGGTGTATTGTTTTTCCTGTTTTTGGATTGCGGTTCGCGATCGCCACAGGACGCGATGTACCGAGTGGGTTGCACGGGCATCGAGAGGGTTACGTAGCCTATGCGTCACAACTGACGGAACAGAAAACGGAGCAACGAGGAGAGAGAACGGGTTACCTGAACGGGGCTACGCAGAACGGGGTTTCTTCGTATCCGCGAGGCGACACGACACAACTGCACAGTGCTGCTGTGTCCTGGTGTTGCCGTGTCCGGGTCAGGGTTCAGGCGGAGACTCGCCGGAGCTTTGTCGTGGCGGCTCAGGGCTACGCTGGGGCTGAGGCGGCCGACGCTCGGGTGCTACTGGGAGTCGACGAGGTCGGGGCTGGTGGCTAGGGCACGGCCTGCTCGAGGTGCTGCAGGCTCGTGGTCGAGGCGGAGGATGAAGACAGGGTGGCCGGGGTTCGGGTCGAGCGGGGCACTGCGGGTCGGGGATGGGCAGAGGACGGCGAGGGGAGAGGGTCTGATCGAGGCGGATGCGAGTTAGGGTTCAGGCGGGCGCTGCGGGTCGGGGACGGGCGGAGGACGGCGAGGGGATTTCGATGGAGAGGGAAGGCGGAGGGTAGTTAGGGTTCAGGCAGGGTGGTCGGAGCGGGGCGCTGCGGGTCGAGGCGGAGGAGAAAGGAGAGAGGTTAAGGTGTCCGGCCGGCGGAGCGAGGAGGTCGAGGGGTTTTATATAGGCCGCCGGAACAGTAAATGGGTTAGGATTAGGATTAGGGTTTCGGCCGGGTTAACGGGTCTGGGTCGGGTTCAATTCGGATCCGATCCGACCCGTTAAGAGCTGGGTTTGGTTCGGTTCGGTTCTCCTTGGTCCAGTTCGGGTCGGTTTGGTTTATTTTCAAATAAACCGGGTTCAATTTCAGGGTTTAATTTGGTTTAAATATAAATTAGTTTTTAAAAATTTTAAAAAATTAGGGGGTTTACAACCTTGCCAAACCTGCAGAGATCATGTTATATTATTTGCTTGTGTTCTTCCTATATATATATATATATATATATATATATATATATATATATATATATATATATATATATACTCTTGTGATGTGTCTATTCAACCTAGGACCATGAGACGTTGCTTAGCGTCCGAATAATATTCGGGTGTCGACGTCGTACGCGAAGTCGTGCAACGTCACCTAGAGAGTTGATTCCGCGATCCTATTTTTACGTGATTATTTTACCATGTATGCTATACCGTAGGATGCTTGATACTATTTTATGTGACAGAATCTTTCATGAGTTATTCATGGTTATTCTGTATAGGCTTACAGGATTCGTGACATGAGACTTGCATATTATATGGATATCATTATGACTCGTTGTACTAGCTAGAGGTCATGATCTTGCTTGTTATGGACATGAGACGTCGTGGACATGAGATATGAGATTACATTAGGTGGGGAGAGACATACAGGCTACAGTCTGATTATTTATATATATACTACTAGAGGTACCTTAGACTCTGTCTTAGATCTTTGGCACATATACTGGAGTCGTGATACTACTTGCTACTATAGGCTCCCCGACACAGAGCCTGTAGTTGTCTCAGCCTGAGTACTAGTGATGCTCTCATTTGTATTTCACTTAGCTGGTTATATAGCTTGTCCTGAGGGTATGTTCTTACTTACTGTATTTTATTTTAGCTTGAGTGTTTATTGTACCTTGCTATGTCCCCTGAGGACCTGGATCAGATTATGTTCCCAGGTGTTGACGAGGAGAGTTATCCCGAGGTTTATGGGACAGGTGCTACTATTGGAGACGTACAGGTTGCAGAGGACGAGGTTGTTCCAGAGAACTTCTCTTGAGCACACAGTATTCTCACAATTCATTTATTATGCTTATTGTTCTTAGATATTTGATCTTGTAGTGACTTCTGGATATTGTACTTGGAATTATTTTTCTTTCCATTTTGATGACGGGTTGTTCCTCGTGACATTATTTATATTGCTTTGATTGGACAGATCATTTTATATTATTGTGACTGAACTTGTCTCTTTGTGATTTGGTTACTTATTGTGGATGAGATTAGATATATAGACTGTGACAGGTATCGTAGACCATTTTATATGTATTATAGCTTAAGTGTACTCTAACGGGTCCATTAAATTGGGTTTGCCCATTGGAGTTGTGCTGTTGGTCATTGCCACGTGGCTAGTCCCTTGGTATTTGGGGACTGGGCATGACACTTGGGGTTTTGATCCCACTGATTTTGTATTGCCAGATTATTCCGAGGAGAACCAGGATCCACCGTACATCTAGCAAATGGCTCACACTCGTAGGACTGCGGCCAAAGCTCGCGATTGGGTTTTCTTCTTCCACCCCTCGTCTTGATTACTTCTGTCACGCCCCAGTCCCAAAATACGTAGGACCAGGACACGTAAGCATGCCAGCCGCCTGTATATATGGCAACTCCAATAATACATATGGAAACCATATATACGAGCGTACGCTGTATAATGAACAATAATTCATAAGTGGTAAAACTAATCACAAGTCACAGGGTAATATCTAAATCTCATCCATAGAAATCACATATACATGAATAATTAAAAACCAGGTAACTAGATCTCAATACTGATATCTAAAGAATGACAGTCGGATGGAAACAAATCCACTGCCGAAATAGAATATAAAATGAACCAGATACACACCATATAAGAGCAGCATCTGACAATCACGAGGCTCGAAGAGAAGACCTCCTCGGAATATAAGTAGCCTGTCCGGATCTGCGCTTCTGCGAATACTCAGGATCATCTACACCTGGAAGGGACCAGGTCCTCAGAGGGACGTAACAAGATACATAGAAGCATGCCATAATATAAATACTGAATAAATAAAGGGGGTGTGCTAACCATCTAAGTGAATGCAATTTAAAGACCTTGTAGTACGCATGGGGATGTGTAGGCCTGACATATGCTGACGTAATTCACCAATCGTCGGGACTGGCTAGTATATGTGTCATATGCCCCCGGACGCACGGGTAACAGGAATACCCCATCCTCCTCGGAGCATGGTAACGGGAACAAGAAAAACCAATACCCCATCTCTGAGAAGCATGGTAACAGGAATACCCCATCTCCGAAGAGTATGGTAACTCGCTATATATACCGTAATCCCCATCTCCGAAGAGCATGGTAACTTGAGTATATATAAGGGGGTGTCCCATACGCCTACTAGATGTCTTTCCCGCCCAATGTAGATGTACAAATCGTGAAAACGACGTGGACATCTCATACTATGATGCAAGTCTCTATGAAATAAACAACTGAGCTACATACCGCTACATGTGTTGCTCACACTGATGGCCAGTCGCGCATGAGGCACGCGTCCCTACATGAACTCACTCTGTGACGTGTAATGATATGTGTCAAGGCCTGGGGAGTCATACCAATAACTCCACAACTTTAGGTGGGTCTACTAGACACTAGGTCAGACACAAGTCCTAACGTCAACGCCTTCGCTGACTGCACCCGAGTTTTCTCGGACGCGCACATTTATATAAGATTCAAATAAATAAACATGTAACTAAAATAACTGGATTTAATCAGTACAACAAGGCAAGGTATACTTGCCTGGCAAGAGAGCTGCAAATATGTAACGTCCCGATGTCAAGTACCAAGTATCAGAAACTATGACCTTAGAATGAATGTCTCCGGATACTGAAATAAACATCACTAACAGTCTCAGAAAATATCAAATAGCTAAAAATACCTGTCCTTAAGTCCAATTTGGACACAGGGGCAAAAATGACAGTTTTCGGTCAAAGCGGGGTCCACATGTGGGCCACTTTGCACCGAAAAATGTGTCAGGGTCAAAGGTCTCTAAATTCGCCAAAATTAGTGTCAACAAGTCCAGAACGTCGATACGAACCCAACAGAATGTCCAGAACTGGATTCCGATGTGCCGATCACAAAATCGTCCGTCAAGTGGAGCCTATGGGGCCCACGATACGAGATTTTGTCAATATTCTCAGAATCGAACCAAAGTTGGATCATAGGACCAGCGTATTGCTACGAGTCCGATGGCGCAAGTTTCGTTTCGATCCGACGCGTGTACACAAAGTTACAGCATATTCCAGAACAGGCAGATACGGGACGGTGTCGGCGGATACGCATTGATTTCGGTGTGCACGCACATCCGAATCAACTTCTGCGAAATCCCGCACGTCCGTATCAACGACGCGCACGTTTCGATAAAGACCGCGTGCGACCAAGTTGTCCCGTTTGGCGGGCGTACTCAGTTCCGGGGTGAATCGGGGCATTATTTTTCCTGTTTTTGGATCGCGGTTCGCGATCGCCACAGGACGCGATGCACTGAGCGGGTCGCACGGGCATCGAGAGGGTCACATAGCCTACGTGTCACAACTGACGGAAATAAAAACGGAACTACGAGAAGATAGAACGGGTTACCTGAACAGGGCTCCGTGAAAACTGAATTTTCTGTGTCCGTGAAGAGATGCGACACAATGCTGATCGTGTCCGGGCTGTGTCCGGCTCTGAAATGCTGCTGTGTCCGGTTCTTGGCGTGTCCGGAACTAGGGCAGCGGGTCAGGGGGTGCTGCCGACCGGACGGGGGAGCCTCGGCCGGGGGACGGTGGCTCGGGGCTGTCGCACTGCTGGTCGGGGGAAAACTGAACCGGAGGGCGAGGCGGGGTGCAGCGGCTCGGGGTGGCTGCTGCTGCTCCGGTCGCTTGGGGAAGCTCAAGGGGGTCCGGTGAGGGGAGGTGAGCAGGGAGGAGCGGGGTGGTCTCGGCCATGGGGGGTTCACCGTGAGGAGGAGGAAGAGCTGCTGCTCCGGCGGGGGAGAAGTCAGGCCGGAGCTCGGGGACAGCGTCGAGCTCGAGGGAGAAGTGGCGCTGGAGATGGTGGTGTTGGCGGTGGTGGGGAAATCGACGGAGGAAGGAAGGAAGGTTGGGAGGGGGAGAGGGAAGCTGGTGGTGGCGTTGGTGCTGGTGGTGGAGGATGGTGGTGGCGACGGGCTGTGATGGGGGTGGCGGTGGAGGGAAGAGGGCGGCTGGGGGTCGGGGTCGAGGTGGCTGTGCACAGGGGGTCGGGAAGGAGATGATGGGCGAAGGAGAAAGGGGGCTCAGGGGAGCTGCTGTCGAGGCCGGCGGGGGCCGACGCTAGCGGAGGGGGTGGCGACGATGATGATGGTGGTGGAGGGTGGTGGTGATGGCGAGTGGCTCCGGCGATGGGGAAGGAGAAGAGGGGAAGAGGAAGTCGGGGAAGGAGAAGAGGAGGAGGAGGAGATCGGGAAGGGGCGGGCGGAGGTCGGGGGTCGGCTCCGGCCAGGGGGCTCGCCGCTCCGGCGAGGGGGGGTAGCCGGCGGCTTAGGGGGGGATCGGGTTAGGGATTGGGTTTTAATTTTTATTTTTCTTTTATTTTCTTTTACTTTTATAGAAAATTAATTAATATTTTAAGTAAAATATCTAAAGATATTTTTGGGATATTTTCGGGTGGGTCCCGCCTCCAAATGGACGGTGCAGGTTCACCGGCCAATGAGGGGGTGACACCTCGCACTGAAATTTGCAGAGAAGTCCCTGTAATTTCATAAATCGCGTAAAGGTCCTATTTTGGAAATTTGCGCAATTTACGAAATTGTCTGGGAAAATACCCGATTCCTAAAAATACTAAAATTCACAGAATTGAAGGGAAAAGTTGTGTGAGGGTCCTGAGGGGGTGGGGGTGAGTCTGGGCAGGGGCAAGGCCTGGTTTTCTAGGGTGATACGGGCCATCGTATTAATTAATCATTAAATAATGCGCACGGTGTTCTCTAATTATTTAGAGGCAGGTATGGTCATAATTTTCTTGCGGTGTCAATACACTAAATGTAGTATACTCAGTGTAGAATATTATCGTATTTTTGTCTGGGCAAAACAGGTACAGGTTGGGCCTCTAATGTCTGCTGGAACAGGGATGGGTACAGATCTAGGAATTTAATTACGTACGTTTGTAACGATAATTGTGCGTCTCAAACGAGACTCAAAGTAAGGCATCTGGGAGTTGCCCAAAGTGCAGGATAGTAGACTGGCATGTCTAGGAGTGGTATGTAAAATTCGTTCGGGGATAACAGTCAAGGTAAAGCTCCAAATAAATAGGTGATGGACAGGTGCACAAGTTAATAGGATACGTAAGCAAAAATAAATTAAAATATTGCAACAAATCCTAAATTGCTAAAAATAATCCTAAAATGCTGGAATTTGGTCGAGGAGGTTTACAATCTACCCAACTTATAAAAAATTTATCCTTGAAATTAAAACTAAGCCGGGGTAAAAGTCAAAGACGGCATAAGATATAATTTAACAAAGTAATTTATATCTTGGTTTACGAATAGGTTCGAAAAACTTTTACGCAAGTCGTCCACACGCTCCCAAGTAGATTCTTCTGGCGCGCCATGCTTCCATGCCACGCGGACCAAGGAAATAGACTGATTCCTCAATACCTTTTCTCGATGATCAAGGATTTCTACGGGTTGCTCTTGATATGATAAGCTCGGCCTAATGGTGATCTCCGAATGGTTGAGAACATGACTGTTGTCCGTCACATATCGCCTGAGTTGCGACACGTAGAATACATCAAGTACTCCCTCAAGGGAAGGTGGTAGCGCAAGTTGATATGCTACTACTCCCACTCTTTCTAGCACGTCAATGGTCCAATATACCTCAGACTCAATCTTGCTGCATTCTCCGAATTGAATGGTGCCTCTAGTAGGTGATATAACATGATCGTCCTCTTTGAATTCCAAGGGACGATAATGACGGTCAGCCTACTGCTTCTGTCTGTCTTGTACTGTTCGCCAGTGTCCTTGCATTTACTTAACTGTCTCTACGGTGTTGATTACCAACTCTGGTCACGCGAATCCTTGTCTGGTAAAATGCTGACTGGTATGTCATGCAAACTTATGATTTATCTCATATATAAGTTAACTAAAGCTTCAGCAGACTGGCCAACTCTAAAGGTAAGAAATGTGCTATCTTGGTGATCGGTCCATAGGAATTCTTAATCCTTATAAGTCAACCTAGTCATAGGTGCTGCTATCCATTCAGGAGTCAATCAATTGTTCATCCAGGTAAAATCCAATTAGACCTCCTCACAGCAAAATGATACATTCTTTATCACAATACTTGGGTTCTGAACTTGACCCTAGTTACGAGGCAAAAATGATGTCATAGTGATGCACGTACCAGGAACATAATAAATTAAAAGGTAGGTAGCGAAGGTCATTCTAAGGATAGCACAGTTTTAAATTGCAATCTAATCTAATAATAGGGTTTGGTAATTACCCAAGAAACAAACAGAAATGGCTACAGAAACAATACACTTTTCGTTTTTATACTAAGTACGAGGTTTCGTCTTTCCGAAATGAGGGAAGACGAAAAACAATAATCAAGAGTTCAAGGGGGAGGTAATATATTAGAAGTGTGGGGATCAAGGCGTTTAAAGAATTCAATAGGAATTATCAAAGCAGTTGTGGATTAAAATGCTATTTTTGGTAATACCTATTCACATATTCGTATCAGCACAGTTAGGTAGCTGATATGATATGCTCAGACATATCTAGAGGGCAAGTACATTCGTCTACTAATCATTATATATCTCAATCCACGTAAAGTAGTTAAGCGAAGGACGAACCAAGTACACTATGGTTGATCAGACCGTAATACACTGATTCTGAAATGTATTAGTGTAGTACTCCAATAATACATATATCATGAACAAGCTTGATAAAGAATAAGCTTGCAAAACTAGGCTATAATAGCAGTATAAGTCAAGGTATTACAGTAAATATAAGTACGCTAGATTATGATATGAGAAATACAAAACAATTCAAATTCACAAAAAGATAAGACTCTACAATCTCTACAGTTATTATTCTAATTCCTTATCTAAGTCGCTAGTTGACCCAAAAGAGGTACGGCCTTCTGAGTTCTACAATCTTAATATACACTATAGGTTGTCCGCCTAAAACAGAGATTTCAAGAAAGTCCGCGTAAAGTAGGGATATCAGAGCTGTCCGCGTAAAAAGTATGTGCGTAACAGTCTGTGTAAAAGTCTGGGTAAAAGTCTGAGCGTAAAAGTTTTGTGCTAAAAATCTGCGCCTAAACTTAGCGGGCCGTAAAGTCTGTATAAAAGTCTGCCTGCGTAAAGTTTGCCTAAAAGGTTTGCGTAAAATCTGCCAGCGTGATAAGTATGCGCGTATAGTCTAGCATACGTTGCAGCATAAAATTGTACAAGGAACTCATGAGTTTGTCAGTCAAAATTAGTGAATCCTGACATCTGACAAAAGTACTTGCACAACGATCGAGTGGACGGTTTGTTATGATGATTTTGTACGGAGACCCAGGTTGTTGTTTAGTGACTCTATTGGATACAAGTCATTTACGCTCGAGGTGAGACAAAACCAGATGTCCTGTCAAAAGCTGTTTCTTTTTGCACAGGGCTTGAGGTGTATCTCTGCATTTAATGCACGAGATTGGGTCATGCCTGGGGAAAGCTAAGGCTGTAACAATTAAGCTCACATCCTATCATTATATTCTACGCCTAATCAGGTTATTCTACGCTGGTTATTTATTATTCATGAATCATCAAATGTACGCAGGGCAATTACCTACGTGGCTTTTAGGACGTGTCATACGCAGGATAAGGAAAACTTAAGGGAACGTGGGTAGCAGTTGTTATAACTGTAGCGTAAAGGAGATAATCTTCTGCATAATCTGGTTTTTATGCTAACAAGAAAGTCATTTGGCTTTTACGCTAACTAGGCAGTTGTTTGGCTCTTACGCCAACAATGGTCAAATGGCTTTACGCTAACAAGGGTAAAGGGTCTCTGGCGTAAAATATGGTTTATTCAAACATAGGATGAGATTTCAGTCCTAGTATTTAACCTTGGATTTCTATGGGTTCCTCAAGACTAGGGTCAACACTATGGTCAATTCTCTAACTAATCCTAGTAGTATTTATACTACTCTCAAGTCATACAAAAATATGTCAAGGGATACTGGTAAGTTAATCTATAGGTAGTGATGCTCGGGTTCATTAGGTAATATGGAAGACTAGGGTTCATTTGGTATCCTAAACTTAGGAATGTGTTAAAGCCCTAGTTGTATTCTTAATAGGAATACTACTCTAATTATCATCCTATCAACAGGGATTTCTATATTCTAGCAGGGGCTATACTCGAGGAATTATCAGGGAAGCACATGAATCAAGCAGGATGCATTTGTGTAAGTAGGACAGACTGGAAGGAAGATAAGTCATAGTCAATTATGGATGAGATCCTATCCTCTAATCCTAGGTGCAGGCTTGCTCGGTACAGTAACGTAACCGAGACAATATGCTATGACCTGCATGGGCCACCACTAAAAATATGTCACGCCCCAGTCCCAAAATACGTAGGACCAGGACACGTAAGCATGCCAGCCGCCTGTATATATGGCAACTCCAATAATACATATGGAAACCATATATACGAGCGTACGCTGTATAATGAACAATAATTCATAAGTGGTAAAACTAATCACAAGTCACAGGGTAATATCTAAATCTCATCCACAGAAATCACATATACATGAATAATCAAAAACCAGGTAACTAGATCTCAATACTGATATCTAAAGAATGACAGTCGGATGGAAACAAATCCACTGCCGAAATAGAATATAAAATGAACCAGATACACACCATATAAGAGCAGCATCTGACAATCACGAGGCTCGAAGAGAAGACCTCCTCGGAATATAAGTAGCCTGTTCGGATCTGTGCTTCTGCGAATACTCAGGATCATCTACAGCTGGAAGGGACCAGGTCCTCAGAGGGACGTAACAAGATACATAGAAGCATGCCATAATGTAAATACTGAATAAATAAAGGGGGTGTGCTAACCATCTAAGTGAATGCAATTTAAAGACCTTGTAGTACGTATGGGGATGTGTAGGCCTGACATATGCTGACGTAATTCACCAATCGTCGGGACTGGCTAGTATATGTGTCATATGCCCCCGGACGCACGGGTAACAGGAATACCCCATCCTCCTCGGAGCATGGTAACGGGAACAAGAAAAACCAATACCCCATCTCCGAGAAGCATGGTAACAGGAATACCCCATCTCCGAAGAGTATGGTAACTCGCTATATATACCGTAATCCCCATCTCCGAAGAGCATGGTAACTTGAGTACATATAAGGGGGGGTGTCCCATACGCCTACTAGATGTCTTTCCTGTCCAATGTAGATGTACAAATCGTGAAAACGACGTGGAAATCTCATACTATGATGCAAGTCTCTATGAAATAAATAACTGAGCTACATACCGCTACACGTGTTGCTCACACTGATGGCCAGTTGCGCATGAGGCACGCGTCCCTACATGAACTCACTTTGTGACGTGTAATGATACGTGTCACGGCCTGGGGAGTCATACCAATAACTCTACAACTTTAGGTGGGTCTACTAGACACTAGGTCAGACACAAGTCCTAACGTCAACGCCTTCGCTGACTGCACCCGAGTTTTCTCGGACGCGCACATTTATATAAGATTCAAATAAATAAACATGTAACTAAAATAACTGGATTTAATCAATACAACAAGGCAAGGTATACTTGCCTGGCAAGAGAGCTGCAAATATGTAACGTCCCGATGTCAAGTACCAAGTGTCAGAAACTATGACCTCAGAATAAATGTCTCCGGATACTGAAATAAACATCACTAACAGTCTCAAAAAATATTAAATAGCTAGAAATGCCTGTCCTTAAGTCCAATTTGGACACAGGGGCCAAAATGACAGTTTTTGGTCAAAGCGGGGTCCACATGTGGGCCACTTTGCACCGAAAAATGTGTCAGGGTCAAAGGTCTCCAAATTCGCCAAACTTAGTGTCAACAAGTCCAGAACGTCGATACGAACCCAACGGAATGTCCAGAACTGGATTCTGATGTGCCGATCACAAAATCGCCCGTCAAGTGGAGCCTGTGGGGCCCACGATACGGGATTTTGTCAACGTTCTCAGAATCGAACCAAACTTGGATCATAGGACCAGCGTATTGCTACGAGTCCGATGGCGCAAGTTTTGTTTCGATCCGATGCGTGTACACAAAGTTGTAGCGTGTTCCAGAACAGGCAGATACGGGACGGTGTCGGCGGATACGCGTTGATTCCGGTGTGCACGCACATCCGAATCAACTTCTGAGAAATCCCGCACGTCCGTATCAACGACGCGCACGTTTCGGTAAAGACCGCGTGCGACCAAGTCGTCCCGTTTGGCGGGGCGTACTCAGTTCCGGGGTGAATCGGGGTGTTGTTTTTCTTGTTTTTGGATCGCGGTTCGCGATCGCCACAGGACGCGATGCACCGAGCGGATCGCACGGGCATCGAGAGGGTCACATAGCCTACGTGTCACAACTGACGAAATTAAAAACGGAACTACGAGGAGATAGAACGGGTTACCTGAACAGGGCTCCGTGGAAACTGAATTTTCTGTGTCCGTGAAGAGATGCGACACGATGCTGATTGTGTCCGGGCTGTGTCCGGCTCTGAAATGTTGCTGTGTCTGGTTCTTGGCGTGTCCGGAGCTAGGGCAGCGGGTCAGGGGGTGCTGCCGACCGGACGGGGGAGCCTCGGCCGGGGGATTGCGGCTCGGTGTTGTCGCACTGCTGGTCGGGGGGAAACTGTAATCCCCCTGATTTTCAAATTTTGATAAATTAGAGTTTTCACAATTTTATGGTATTTTCTAGGATTTTTCTGTAATTAAATTCAGGTATTTTAATTATTAAGTAATTTTTTAAATATTATTAAATAATATTAAAATATTATCAAAATAATATTTTATGGTATAAAATTAAAAACTAGACATAGGATAATTTTCCGGGAATTTATTGGACCCCGGATGTATTTTTAAAGCCCTAAAAACTAATTAATTAAACCAAAATAAACCGGGTTTATTTCAAATAAACCAAACCAAACCAATTTCTGAACCGGGTTTATTTAATTAAACCAAATTCTTAGCGGGTCGGATCCGGGTCCAACCCAGACCCGACCCATTAACCCGAAACCCGACCTGCAATTATTTTCGGATCGGGCCGGATCCGCTAGGACCCGACCCGTCCGCCCAAACCCGACCCGAACCCTCATCTTCCCCAAACCGCCCAGCTGCCCGACCCTGGCGATTCTTCTCCGCCGCAACGACCGAGCCGGCTGCTGACCCGCCGCCCGCTCGCCTCCCAACGCCGCTTGGCCTCCCGCACCCGCCGCCTCGTCGCCTCCCTCACCGGACGGCCGTTCCCCTCTCCCTCTTTCCCTATAAAAGCCGCCTGAACCCTAGTCCAGCCCCTCCTCCAGCTCCGCCCCTCGCCGCCCTCGCTGCACTCGTCCCCAGCCGCCCGACCTCCGCCGGCGACTCCCCACCTCCTCCTGTCCTCCTCCGACCCCGACCAAGCTTCCCCCGACCCGCAGCAGTGGCCGCCCGAGCTCAGCCGACGCCACCCCGAGCCTAGCTCCGTCCGGCGCCGCCCTGAGCCGCCGTCGCCTCTACCAGTAAGCTCCGGCCGAGCCGCCTCCGCGCCCCCAGCCTCCCTCCGGCGAAGCCGACCGCCACAGCTCCGGCCAGTAGAGCCTAACCCTAACCCTAGCTTCTGTGACACGTGTCGGACACGTGTCGGACACAAAATTCACAATTTTCCGGAGCCCTATTCAGGTACTCATATCTCTTTGCTCGTAGCTCTATTTTTGATTCCCTCAATTGCATCGTGTAGCCTGCATAACCCCCTCGGTGCCCGTGCAAACCGCTCGGTGCATCGCGTCCTGTGGCGATCGCAAACCGCGATCCAAAAACAGTAAAACCAACGCCCTGTTTCACCCCGGAACTGAGTACGCCCCGCCAAACGGGACGACTTGGTCGCGTGCGGTCTTCACAGATACGTGCGCATCGTTGATACAGACGTGCGAGATTTCGCAGAAGCTGATTCGGATGTGCGTGCACACCGAAATCAGTGCGTATCCGCGGACATCGCCCCGTATCCGATCTTTCTGAATCTCGCTGTAACTTAGTGTACACACGTCGGATCGAGACGAAACTTTCGCCATCAGACTCGTAGCAATACGCTGGTCCTGTGAGCCAAGTTTGGTTCGATTCTGAGAACTTTGACAAAATCGCGTGTCGTGGGCCCCACAGGCTCCACTCGACGGGCGATTTTGAGAACGGCTCATCGGAATCCAAATCTGGAAGTTCCGTTGGGTTCGTATCATCGTTCTTGACCTGTTGACACTAAGTTGGACTGATTTGGAGACCTTTGACCCTGACGCATTTTTCGGTGCAAAGTGGCCCACATTTGGACCCCGTTTTGCCCTGAAAATGTCGTTTTCGCCCCTGTGTCCAAATTGGACTCAAGGACAGGCGTTTCTAGCTGATTAATATTTTCTGGATCTGATGGTGATGTCTGTTTCAGCAACCGGAGTACTGTCTGCAATTCCCACTGAAGACAGAGCTACAATTGGAGACAGAACCCAGGCAAATATACCTTGCCAAATCCTGCAGTGTTGCTACTTAACTCCTGGATTTATTGTCGTGCAAGATACTTGTACAATATTTGCATGCTTTCCTTTCAATTGTTATTTTCCTGTTATATATAGTTCTTGATGCATTTGATTTATTCCTGCTGCTCTAGTCATATTTCTCGGTTTGTGTGCATATACATTATTGCTCTTCTTCTGGGATCACTATTTGTTTCATAGACATATTGTGATGATATATGTTTACTATGCGTTCCTTGAGTTGATTTGACTGATTCCTTTAGTTTCTAGATGATTGTTATTGGGCATTGACTACACTGGAGCATTCTCGATTGTGAGTACCCATTGTGCTGCAATAGAGACTTGTTCATTTGACCACCTCTTTCGTGAGCTCCCGTTGGGCTGCAAAAGAGCTATACTATAGATTGGGAGTCCCCATTGGACTACTTTCTATAGGATCGTGATCTCCCATTGAGATGCGGTTACCCCGATTGCTTGTAGTCATGTTTGATAGCATCATTGGCATGCCAACTTCTTAGATGTAGTGATTTCTCGTGTCTTAATTGCTTGTGTTTACTTTCTTCTCTATCTTGCATGTTCATTTACTATATTTTGGCTCGTATTCTTTTGTATCTTGCTATGTCCCCTGAGGACCTGGTTTTGTTCTCCAGATTTAGCAGACGAGGAGTACCCGCAGCTTACGGATCGACACCAGACGAGGGTACGATAGCAATTGATGGCCCTGCTTATACTTAGTTACTTTCTAGCATGTTTTAGTTATATTTTCTTGTCTTTATTCTCTTGTTTATCGGTAGTGGATTTGTCTCCACACGACTCTGTATTATTTCTTGCTGGATATTGACAGTATCTTTACTTTCAGCATTTATTCCAGTTTGCTATTTAGTTTATGCTGTTTGTGGATGAGATTAGTAAACCCTGATATTTGTAGTACAGCTTAAGTATGCCCCGATGGATCCATTAAATTGGGTTTGTCCATCGGTGCGTGCTGCTGGCCATTATCACGTGTTCAGTCCCTCGATATTTTGGGACTGGGGCGTGACATGGTTTTTGTGGTGGCCCATGCAGGTCAACGACTAAATTGTTCGGTTTCAACTTAGGGACCGAACAGGCCTGCAATAAGAATAGGAAAAGTTTTTAGGATCTCATCCACTTGCTTGAAACGTTCTTGATATCTATATCGGATTCGAATCAATTTCTTGAATTGCATCCTGTCTTGATTCCTGAGCGCCTCTCATTGTTTATTTTGGTTGCAGAGTTATGGATCCACGAACAAACGACGAGACTCCTGCAATATCACCACGGGACGTTTTGGTAACCAACGAAGATGAAGTAACAATAGTGGATAGAGGACAATCAGCTCAACAACAAAGTCAAGTGAATCAGCATGCCTCAGGAATCCAGCAAGATGACATACCAACATCGACGCAATATACTCCACCAATGCCCGTAATTCCACCAGGGCAGGTCATGGACGGGCAGCAGATGTTTCAAATGATCTATGCAATAATGCAAGCTCAACAAGAGGCTTGGAGTCGCAGCCTAGTAACCGTACTAGAGCAGGCACGACGACCAACGACGGGCTCTATCGTCGATTTCCGCCAGCTGAAGCCCCGTACCTTCTCAGGAAAAGAGGAGCCCACATAAGTTCATGAGTGGCTCACCAACACACAACATCAATTAGAAGCAGCTGAGATTCCACGAGAACGTTGGATGACTGCAGTCAGAATGCAATTGACGGACAATGCACATCACTGGTGGCTATCTGAGGAGACGCGGCTCGGACCAGACCGAGTCACTTGGGAAGAGTTCTCTAGACTCTTTCAGGAGATGTACATTACAGCCATCGCTCGATCAGAACTTCGGGATAAGTTCAACCGACTCACTCAAGACAACATGGCAATGGAAGAGTACAACGCACAATTCATTCGTCTAAGTCGCTTCACCCCAACCTTGATCCCGACAGAAGAAGAGAAGGCCGAGAAGTTCCTCGACGGACTAAACTTAGAGCTACAGAAACTAATTGGATCCGTTGCACCTACATCTTACTCGGACATCCTTGCTGCAGCCCGACGCATGGAGCGCGTCATCAGGAGAGAGACCAGTCTGAAGCGGCCATTCACATCAGCACCAGCCAGAGCACCACAAGAAGAAGTTGTAAAGAGACCTCACATGCACCAGCCATCAGGAGCATCTCCACAGGCATTACCTGTCTGTAAATATTGTCGCAAGCGAGGCCATATTGAGGACCAGTGCAGACGTAAAAAGAGATTATGTTTAGCTTGCGGATCCAGTCAGCATTTATTAAGGGAATGCCCAGAGCATCGAAAAAGAACACCAGAGGTTAACCAACAAGCGTTACCAGTACCAAGACCAGCCTATCCAGCATTGGGAGCACCACAAACGGAAGTTCAAGAAGTCCTACCACCAGCTCCAGGAGGGTATCAGCCGAGGCCACCTTTGATACCCCAGGCACTGCTCTTCCAGCAGGCTCAGCAGCAGCAGAGGAATCGACGGCAAGGACGTGGACAATCCCTGACGATGACCATGGAGAATGCGCAGATGCATGGAGTAGCTAATGCGCGTAAGTTCTTATAGTTTTCTGCTTCTAGATTTGCTTTAGTTCGTGCCGTTGGTTCGTGACCCTAGACTTAACCTGATAATTTTAAATTGCTATTAATAGATAACCTAGTGTTAACCTAATAATTTTGAACTAGCTAAATAACTTAGAATATTTTAGAAATGTTAACCTGATATATTTTTTTAAAGATAACCTGATTTTCTAAAACTGTAATTTTCTAGATTTTCCACATTTGGGAAATTGCATAATTTTTAATGCATAGGGAAATAATTTTTTCTAGGTATTACTCTCAACCTTTATTCTCCTTGATTTTGATGTGCTTCGAACAATGTTTTCAACCGTGTCATCTCTGTTGGCCGGTTATTCTTTGATTGCGAGGACACAATCCTCTTAAGGGGGGTAGATTGTAATCCCCCTGATTTTTAAGATTTGATAAATTAGAGTTTTCACAATTTTCTGGTATTTTCTAGGATTTTTCTGTAATTAAATTCAGGTGTTTTAATTATTAAATAATTTTTTAAATATTATTAAATAATATTAAAATATTATAAAAATAATATTTTATGGTGTAAAATTAAAAACTAGACATAGGTAATTTTCCGGGAATTTATTGGACCCCGGATGTATTTTTAAAGCCCTAAAAACTAATTAATTAATTAAACCAAAATAAATCGGGTTTATTTCAAATAAACCAAACCAATTTCTGAACCGGGTTTATTTAATTAAACCAAATTCTTAGCGGGTCGGATCCGGGTCCAACCCAGACCCGACCCATTAACCCGAAACCCGACCCGCAATTATTTTCGGATCGGGCCGGATCCGCTAGGACCCGACCCGTCCGCCCAAACCCGACCCGAACCCTCATCTTCCCCAAACCGCCCAGCCGTCCGACCCTGGCGATTCTTCTCCGCCGCAACGGCCGCGCCGGCTGCTGACCCGCTGCCAGCTCGCCTTCCAGCGCCGTTTGGCCTCCCGTACCCGCCGCCTCGTCGCCTCCCTCACCGGACGGCCGTTCTCCTCTCCCTCTTTCCCTATAAAAGCCGCCTGAACCCTAGTCCAGCCCCTCCTCCAGCTCCGCCCCTCGCCGCCCTCGCTGCACTCGTCCCCAGCCGCCCGACCTCTGCCGGCGACTCCCCACCTCCTCCTGCCCTCCTCCGACCCCGACCAAGCTTCCCCCGACCCGCAGCAGTGGCCGCCCGAGCTCAGCCGACGCCACCCCGAGCCTAGCTCCGTCCGGCGCCGCCCTGAGCCGCCGTCGCCTCTACCAGTAAGCTCCGGCCTAGCCGCCTCCGCGCCCCCAGCCTCCCTCCGGCGAAGCCGACCGCCACAGCTCCGGCCAGTAGAGCCTAACCCTAACCCTAGCTTCTGTGACACGTGTCGGACACGTGTCGGACACAAAATTCACAGTTTCCCAGAGCCCTGTTCAGGTACTCATATCTCTTTGCTCGTAGCTCTGTTTTTGATTCCGTCAATTGCATCACGTAGCCTGCATGACCCTCTCGGTGCCCGTGCAAACCGCTCGGTGCATCGCGTCCTGTGGCGATCGCAAACCGCGATCCAAAAACAGGAAAACCAACGCCCTGTTTCACCCCGGAACTGAGTACGCCCCGCCAAACGGGACGACTTGGTCGCGTGCGGTCTTCACAGATACGTGCACATCGTTGATACGGACGTGCGGGATTTCGCAGAAGCTGATTCGGATGTGCGTGCACACCGAAATCAGTGTGTATCCGCGGATATTGCCCCGTATTCGACCTTTCTGAATCTCGCTGTAACTTAGTGTACACACGTCAGATCGAGACGAAACTTGCGCCATCGGACTCGTAGCAATACGCTGGTCCTGTGAGCCAAGTTTGGTTCGATTCTGAGAACTTTGACAAAATCGCGTGTTGTGGGCCCCACAGGCTCTACTCGACGGGCGATTTTGAGAACGGCTCATCGGAATCCAAATCTGGAAGTTCCGTTGGGTTTGTATCATCGTTCCTGACCTGTTGACACTAAGTTGGACTGATTTGGAGACCTTTGACCCTGACGCATTTTTCGGTGCAAAGCGGCCCATATTTGGACCCCGTTTTGTCCTGAAAATATTATTTTCGCCCCTGTGTCCAAATTGGACTCAAGGACAGGCGTTTCTAGCTGATTAATATTTTCTGGATCTGATGGTGATGTCTGTTTCAGCAACCGGAGTACTGTCTGCAATTCCCACTGAAGACAGAGCTACAATTGGAGACAGAACCCAGGCAAGTATACCTTGCCAAATCCTGCAGTGTTGCTACTTAACTCCTGGATTTATTGTCGTGCAAGATACTTGTACAATATTTGCATGCTTCCCTTTCAGTTGTTATTTTCCTGTCATATATAGTTCTTGATGCATTTGATTTATTCCTGCTGCTCTAGTCATATTTCTCGGTTTGTGTGCATGTACATTATTGCTCTTCTCCTGGGATCACTATTTGTTTTATAGACATATTGTGATGATATATGTTTACTCTACGTTCCTTGAGTTGATTTGACTGATTCCTTTAGTTTCTAGATGATTGTTATTGGGCATTGACTACACTGGAGCATTCTCGATTGTGAGTACCCATTGTGCTGCAATAGAGACTTGTTCATTTGACCACCTCTTTCGTGAGCTCCCGTTGGGCTGCGAAAGAGCTATACTATAGATTGGGAGTCCCCATTGGACTACTTTCTATAGGATCGTGATCTCCCATTGAGATGCAGTTACCCCGATTGCTTGTAGTCATGTTTGATAGCATCATTGGCATGCCAACTTCTTAGATGTAGTGATTTCTCGTGTCTTAATTGCTTGTGTTTACTTTCTTCTCTATCTTGCATGTTCATTTACTGTATTTTGGCTCGTATTCTTTTGTATCTTGCTATGTCCCCTGAGGACCTGGTTTTGTTCTCCAGATTTAGCAGACGAGGAGTACCCGCAGCTTACGGATCGACACCAGACGAGGGTACGATAGCAATTGATGGCCCTGCTTATACTTAGTTACTTTCTAGCATGTTTTAGTTATATTTTCTTGTCTTTATTCTCTTGTTTATCGGTAGTGGATTTGTCTCCATACGACTCTGTATTATTTCTTGCTGGATATTGACAGTATCTTTACTTTCAGCATTTATTCCAGTTTGCTATTTAGTTTATGCTGTTTGTGGATGAGATTAGTAAACCCTGATATTTGTAGTACAACTTAAGTATGCCCTGATGGATCCATTAAATTGGGTTTGTCCATCGGTGCGTGCTGCTGGCCATTATCACGTATTCAGTCCCTCGATATTTTGGGACTGGGGCGTGACAGAAACTGAACCGGAGGGCGAGGCGGGGTGCAGCGGCTCGGGGTGGCTGCTGCTGCTCCGGTCGCTTGGGGAAGCTCGAGGGGGTCCGGTGAGGGGAGGTGAGCAGGGAGGAGCGGGGTGGTCTCGGCCATGGGGGATTCACGGTGAGGAGGAGGAAGAGCTGCTGCTCTGGCGGGGGAGAAGTCAGGCCGGAGCTCGGGGATAGCGTCGAGCTCGAGGGAGAAGTGGCGCTGGAGATGGTGGTGTTGGCGGTGGTGGAGAAATCGACGAGGGAAGGAAGAAAGGTTGGGAGGGGGAGAGGGAAGCTGGTGGTGGCGTTGGTGCTGGTGGTGGAGGATGGTGGTGGTAGCGGGCTGTGATGGGGGTGGAGGTGGAGGGAAGAGGGCGGCTGGGGGTCGGGGTCGAGGTGGCTGTGCACAGGGGGTCGGGAAGGAGATGATGGGCGGAGGAGAAAGGGGGCTCAGGGGAGCTGCTGTCGAGGCCGGCGGGGGCCGACGCTGGCGGAGGGGGTGGCGACGATGATGATGGTGGTGGAGGGTGGTGGTGATGGCGAGTGGCTCCGGCGATGGGGAAGGAGAAGAGGGGAAGAGGAAGTCGGGGAAGGAGAAGAGGAGGAGGAGGAGATCGGGAAGGGGCGGGCGGAGGTCGGGGGTCGGCTCCGGCCAGGGGGCTCGCCGCTCCGGCGAGGGGGGGGGGGAGCCGGCGGCTTAGGGGGGGATCGGGTTAGGGATTGGGTTTTAATTTTTATTTTTATTTTATTTTCTTTTACTTTTATAGAAAATTAATTAATATTTTAAGTAAAATATCTAAAGATATTTTCGGAATATTTTCGGGATATTTTCGGGTGGGTCCCACCTCCAAATGGACGGTGCAGGTTCACCGGCCAATGAGGGGGTGACACCTCGCACTGAAATTTGCAGAGAAGTCCCTGTAATTTCATAAATCGCGTAAAGGTCCTATTTTGGGAATTTGCGCAATTTACGAAATTGTCTGGAAAAATATCCGATTCCTAAAAATACTAAAATTCACAGAATTGAAGGGAAAAGCTGTGTGAGGGTCCTGAGGGGGTGGGGGTGAGTCTGGGCAGGGGCAAGGCCTGGTTTTCTAGGGTGATACTGGCCATCGTATTAATTAATCATTAAATACTGTGCACGGTGTTCTCTAATTATTTAGAGGCAGGTATGGTCATAATTTTCTTGCGGTGTCAATACACTAAATGTAGTATACTCAGTGTAGAATATTATCGTATTTTTGTCTGGGCAAAACAGGTACAGGTTGGGCCTCTAATGTCTGTTGGAACAGGGATGGGTACAGATCTAGGAATTTAATTACGTACGTTTGTAACGATAATTGTGCGTCTCAAACGAGGCTCAAAGTAAGGCATCTGGGAGTTGCACAAAGTGCAGGATAGTAGACTGGCATGTCTAGGAGTGGTATGTGAACTTCGTTCGGGAATAACAATCAAGATAATGCTCCAAATAATTAGGTGATGGACAGGTGCACAAGTTAATAGGATACGTAAGCAAAAATAAATTAAAATATTGCAACAAATCCTAAATTGCTAAAAATAATCCTAAAATGCTGGAATCTAGTCGAGGGGGTTTACAACTTCATTTTGTGTTGTTTAATTAGGGGCATAATTAGTTCCTTATATTTTTGAGACTGCGGTCAACATGATGTATATATTAGACCATGGCTGATATATTTGATCATGTATTATTAATTATACTCTGTTAGTGCAGCATTTTGTATTTACTAGCTTCATGATCATATGTGACATGTAATTTGGTATGCCTCTTTACTTTCATGTATGATATACTCTTGTATTTGTGTTGATGGATTGAGATAATAGGATTTGTCGGCCTTAGGACTGACGTCATAGCATTTTAGAGTTCACCCATTAGTCTCCTAGACAACCTTAACAGATTGTGGCTTACTTCGGTATTCTGCAAGGTGCGGTTGACCATGTCGGTCCTCGTATTTTTCCAGTATTCTAGGAGCGGAGCGTGACACCGTCTCAGACTTGAGCATCTTATCTAGCTAGTGATGCTCTAGTCTAGTTATCTTATCTGCCTTTATGTACTTTTATTTCAGTGTTGTATTCAGTGGGTTTGTTCCCACCAGACTTATCTTGTTTTGTATATATTGGCACTCAAACTTCGTATGCTTACTTTCATTATTTACTTCTTGTCTTTCTGTATTTGTGTTGTGGATGAGATTAGATGGCTATCTGTGGCATGTTTAATTTAGTTGTGGACTTAGTCCATTTACAGCGTAGTATATCTAGATAGGACAATTAAATTGAAAACATATTCTAGTTTGTATTAGTTGACCTAGTCACGTATCAGTTCTATTACAGTTTGGAACTGAAACGTGACAACACGACATCGAAAAATTTAGCAAATCGAGTCCATGGAGTTCATGAGGAGGTTCCGAAGTGGTTGCAAAAGGGTAGTGTGAGATGGATCAAGTTGTGACAAAAATTTCTTATCAAGATAGTAGGCACAAAGTTATCAATGTAAATGACGTACTTTTGGAGGAAGATGTTATTGATTGGACAATATGATAAGTTTCAACCAATGATATTTGGGCTTGCCAAAGTATTGATAAAACGAAAGTTTAGTTGGATACGCTGGTCGGTCATTAACTAAAGAGATATTTTATGCAAACGATGGCATAAAGGACTTAGTCGGATTCTCCACACCAATCAATTCTATGGTCTTACTTAACCTTGATAATGTTAACATCAATAAATGCTAACTATATGAGTGTTTCTTTAAAGTAGATTATTATATTAATGAAAATGTCTTTAGCTTCAAAAAATTAAAACAAGTTTAGAGGGTGATATACACGGAACTCTAAAATTTAATTTGCAAGTAATTATAAATAGAACCAGAGGTCCAGAAGGTAAGAGCCAACCAATTAATATATGTATGGATTATGTTAATATGTACATAAGGACACATAATAACATATATATTTTACATTGGTACTTCTATCAATACATTAATAAAAACACATTTTACATAGCTAAATACATATTTTAAGTAAAAAAAATGCTTTATTAATGTATCTGTGAGAATATTTATATAAACATATATTTATTAATGTATTATCATATGTCCAGACATATTTTAGTATAATTATGACTGATAGAATGTTCAAGCAAGGATGAAAAACTGTATTACATGTTTTGTTTCTCAAACTTTTTAGACTTTGGATTTCGAATAAGTTATAAAATTTGTATTTTGGTTTCTATAATTGAAATAATTAGTATTTGGATCTTTGACCAATAATTGACTCGACCAATTGGATTGTGTTGTTGTAAGAATATTTATATCTACTTCATAGTAGATGCTCATACTTACTATAATTTTATTTTTTCTGTGTACTAGAGTGATTCTTTCATCATCTGTGTACATGAATGATGAATCAACCGTTGGTAAAAGATGTAAATACTAATTAGGTCAATTATGAAAACTCAAATATAAATTTTATAAATTTTTTTGGGACCAAAACTCTAAAAAAAACCTCTATAATAATACATGTATTACTCAAATATAAGATTATTATTATATGAAATATTTTAGCAAATGTTCTCATATAGAAATTAGTATATACCTCTCACTTATTTAAAAAACTATATTTTTATTATAAGTAAAATAATTAAAATTTTGATTAAATAGTGAAAATATATCTTAAATTTTTAAATATAAAAATAAAAATATTTACTAGTTTCTAAAATAAGTGAAGATATATGTGAGTTTTTATATGTTAAACAGGGTTATTATATTATCCGTTGTCAAACACCCGTATTGTTACGAAGAACCTGTCTGTGAGAGAGAGAGAGAGAGAGAGAGAGAGAGAGGAGAGAAAAAGGAACAAGCTGTTGAGACATCATTGATTTACTCCTGTGTAAAACAGTGTGCATATCAATTTCATGTCAGAACAGTGAAACATGGAATTAAAATACATATAAAAACAGAAAATTTGCTGTACAATTTTATTTTAGTAAATTAACTAAAACGAAATTATTTTGAAAATATTTAAAGTAACAAAAAATTTTGCCATTTGAGACGGCGAAAATATAAAAAATAAATTATATTTGTCAAATTTTTGCTATCCTAGATGGCGAAAATATATAAAAAAAATTATATTTTGTCAAAAGTTTGTCATTCCAGATGGAGAAAATATAAAAAATATATTTCTTTTTTTTTATATTTGTCAAATTTTTGCCATTCGAGATGGCTAAAAGCTGACAAATGATTTTTTTTTTTTTTTTTTTTTAGGATTTTTTTTGTTGTTTTTTTATTTGTTGATTATTTGTTAAATTGTGATGTCTATTTTAATTATAATTTTCTCATAAATATATGTTTTAAATTTTGAATATGTGTTATTTTTTAAATGTTATCTGTTATATCGTAATTATCTATTTGTTATTTTTTTTAATTTGATACCATAACTATAACAGACAATTACGATATCGAATATTTTTTAATTATGGTATAGATTTTTTTGAAAAAAAGACACTTATAGATTTTCTAAAGACAATTTAAAATTAACTAAAATATTTTTTCAAATATTAGATACCACATCTAGTATCATTCAAAATATAATTTTCTAAGAACAGATTTAAAATTTATTATGGATAATAATATATTAAAATTTTAAATTATATTTAACTAACTACAAGATATCTAACTAAACACATATTCAAAATTTAAAACATATATTTATGAGAAATCATAATTAAAATAGATATCATAAATATATATATATATATATATTCTTGTTCCATTTTTAATCATCTTTACACTGATATATTATATAATAACGTTTGAGGGTCCGGAGACACCATTTTTTACTCGTTAACATTGTTAACATACCGGAAAAAAAAATCGAAAGCAAAATTTGGAGTCGAAACATCATTCTTTGGCAATTCTAACAATTTTCAAAGTCCGTCAAACGATGAAACGGTTTATTCCATAGTACTTTTCATTACGATCATTTTGGCACAAGCTGGACTTCGTTTCTATTTCTCAGTCAAAAGTTATGATACTTTTAAATTTTAAATTTTATACTTTTGTCTTAACATGTGCGTCTTGTTTAAGATGAAAATTCTTTCTACGCTCGAAGTCTGTTCGACGGTAAACGTAATTTTTTTACGGTAGAAAACTTTTAAATTTTTTGATGTTCAATGATAACATTTTTTTTTTATGTTAAATTTTGTTTTTTTCTAATTTATTTTAAAAAAATTATTGTTACAACATTTTTTTTAAAGAACTAAACCTAAATAAAACTAAACCAAACCACACTTTTTTCCAAAAACTAAAAAAAAAAAAATCAACATTCAAACATTAAAACCGAACCAACCCTCACCCACCCGCGGGTCAAAGTACTGAATTTTTGCCAACTTAGTTGTCGAAAATTTGACATTCTCGATTTTCTGAAGAGTCCAAATTTTTACCAACTGTGTTAGCAAAAAATTAATATTCTCAATTTTTCGTCGGTTCAAATTTTTCAAAAATAGTATCGTTATAATTAATTTATTTAAAAATATTTTTTGTACAGTAAATTTTCTAATATAAAATAGTCGGTAAAAAATTATTTACATATTCAACAGGACTAATATAAAGATCCACAAAAATGATGATAATTTTCTTCCACAACAACCTTAATGTTGTAATTAATATACATCACACACCAAAAATATTTGAACCCCCATGCCACTGGCCACTGGCATATCACATATATCGGCCTACATCTTCCCCGATATCCACACGCAAGCCCACGCCACATCACATATCGGCCGATACGATCCGATCTACAACATCCCCGATATATCGGCCGATTCGCACCACGTGTCCCCACTAGATTTTCCGGTTCTCCCCGCAACTCCCCACCCGCGTCAATAAAAGCCCCACATTAATTGCTCCTCTGTCCCAGAATTTAATTCGCATTTAATTCTCCATTCAATTCTCCAGCGCCTATAGCGGATCCAATCACCGTCCTCCTCGGTAACCTCACCGCCTCCCCAGCCTCTCCGGCGACAGCAGCGCCTCCGGGTCCCCGCATCTCATCCGGCTCGACCCGAACCCCGCCGCCGCAGGCCCCACAGCCGCCACCGAACGGAGAAACACCGCCGACGGACTCGTCATCGCCCTGCTCCGCCTCCACGACGGCCCCACCGTAGCGGCCGCCGTTCCTCCGCCCAGCGCGAAGAACCCCCTCCTCTTCTTCGCGCGGAACGAGAAAACCCTAGATCCGCCGCCGCCGATGCCTCCGGCGAACGGCGACGGGAACCTCTTGCTCCAGAATCCCCTCCCCCCGTGTCGGTACCTCCACGGCGACGTCGCGGAGGCCGACACGGACATGTCCCGCTCGAACCCGAACGAGTAGGACCGCTTGAGCAGGAAGTCCCGGCACGGCGGCGCCGGCGAGGCCGCCGATATCTCCGGATCCGCCGAGGATGACATGTCGGGGAGGATCATGTCGTCGAGGCTCGGACGGATGCGGGAGGCCCGCATAGGGACGAAGACTCCGGAGCGGCAGAGCGGACACGTGGCGTGCGAGCGGAGCCAGACGTCGATGCAGCCGACGTGGAAGTGGTGGGAGCACAGCGGGAGCGAGCGTAGCCGGTCGCCGTCGGCGAATTCGAGCAGGCAGACCGCGCACTCGCGGAGCTTTCCAGAAGGTTCCAGAAGCCGCGAGGAGTAGATGGAGAGGGGAAGGGAGGAGATGGAGAGGTCGTCGAGGCCGTAGTACGGGGAGAAGAAGTAGTGGTCGTCGTCGTCCGAGTTGGAGAAGTTGGGAGGAGGGGAGCCGGAGTCGTCGGAGAGTAGGAGTAGGAGGCGGCGGCGGCGGTGCCACCGGCGGAAGCGGCGGTGGAGGAGGCGGGCGTAGAGGACGATGATAGCCGCGGTGCCGATCACCGCGACCATCGCGATGAGCGGGGGGCTTAGCTCCGTTGTCGTGGATCTCGACAACGAGGAGGCGGTCGCTGTCGGCAGCGACGACGGGGCCCACTCGAACTCGAACGGCGTTGACCTCGCCGGCGCGGCCATCGGGAAAATTGTCGAAGGAGACGGGAAAAAGAGAGGGCTGAGACTTTTTATAACTGTCACATGAATTGAATTAATATAGGGCTTGAGACTTTTTGTAAGAAATTGAAATTTGATTAAGACACTATAGGCCTTGGCCTTGGGTTAAGCTTAATCCTCTGTTTAGCTACTTTTATTTCTACTAGTATAAATGCATTGTTGCACGTATTGCATTCATTCATTATCTTAATTAAATTTTAATTTTAGGAAATACATTATTAGCAGCATACATTCTAATTTAGAAAGAAAGAATTATGTGTAGCGTCTTAATCAAATAAATTATTTTAAAAATTTATCATTAGTATCTTAAATAAGTTTATTATTTTAGAAATTTATCATTAACACCATTAACATTCTGCATTTATTAGAATTTTATTTAAATGTTCAATGGTAGAAAAACATCATAAATTTTTTGAACGACACATCATTAGTATATTAATTAGTATATTATATGTTGATTTAGAAAGACTAAAACGTACTATATATATGTATTTATTAGCATCTTAATTAAATTTATTTTTAGGAATACATCATTAACATCAATAACAAATTTAGGAATATCAAATGTCATATTTTTGTAAGTACCTAGCTACCTCTAGCAGAATAGATTTTTTTTTTTTTTTAAATGTTGTACAGAAATTTTTTTATACAAATTAACTAAAACGAGATTTTTTTTCTTCAGAAAATTTTCTTTACAACATTTTTTTTTAAACAAATTAACTAAAACGAAATAATTTTTAAAAAAAATAGAAATCACGAAAGGTTTCGCCATCTCTAATGGCGAAAATCTGAAATTTTTTTTATATTTGTCAAATTCTTTGCTTTGTCAAATTTTCGTCAACCAAGTTAGCGAAAATCTGACAGTGAGTTTTTTTTTTTCTTTTTGTTTGTTTTGGTACGTTTTTTTTATGTTGATTTTTTTGGGATAATTGGGTTTGGTTTTTTTTGTTCTGGTTTGGTTTTTTTAGTTTTGAAAAAAAGTAATTTTGTTTAGTTTTATTTAGGTTTAGTTTTAGTTTTTTTTATTTGTAGCAATATTTTTTTTTAAATAAATAAGAAAAATAAATAAAATTTAACATCCATAATAAATTTTGTTATCGTTGAACAAAAAAAAAATCTGCCGTAAGAATATTACGCCTGCCGTCGAGCAGACTTCGAATGACCATAACTATTTGTTTGAAAATAGTTTTTCGTCAAACAATAGGTCGATTTGTATGTTTTCGACGAGAGTAATAAAATTCGTGTAGAAAGGATTTTCATCTGAAACAAGACATTTTAAAATTTAAAACTTTAAAGTATCATAACTTTTGACTGAGAGATCGAAACAAGATACAGTTTGTGCCAAAATGACGGTATCGAAAAGTACTACGGGATAAACCATTTCACCATTTGACGGACTTTGAAAACTTTTAGAATCACAAAAAAAACGATGTTTCCATCTCCAAATAATTTTATTTTCGAATTTTTTATTATCTATACTAATTTGTTATTATCTATATTAATATGAATGATAACAAAATCTATTGATTAATATTATTATCAATATTATATTTTTCTTTCATATCAGTAAAAGATAATTTATTATTATTTGTACACAAAAAATATTTAAAATAATTAATTATATAGATAATAATATAATTAGTTTGTTATTTGTTAAATTGTGATATCTATTTTAATTATGATTTCTCATAAATATATGTTTTAAATTTTGAATATGTGTTCAGTTAGATAATAACAAATTACTATAGATAATAATTATATTTTTAAAATTATATTAATATACATAATAACAAATTAGTATAGATAATAATCAAAAGGTTGCTATTTTTAAAATTATATTTTGAATGATAATAGATGTGGTATCTAATATTTGAAAAAATATTTTAGTTAATTTTCAATTGTATTTAGAAAATCTATTGGTTAATTTTTTATAAAACAAAAAAAAATCAAACCCAACTATCTAAAATTACCAACCTAAAAAAATAAACCAAAACAAACCAAAAAAAAAAAAAAAATCATTATCAGATTTTTGCCAACTTGACAAATATAAAAAAAAATTTATTTTATATTTTCGCCATCAGAGATGGCGAAAGCTTTCGTGATTTCAATTTTTTTTTAAATTGTTTTATTTTAGTTAATTTGTTTAAAAATATTTTCTATACAGTATTTTTTTTGTTTTTTTTATTAAAATAGATATATGCAAGGGTATTTATGAAATAAAAAAATCTATGATAAAGTCTAAAATTTGACTAGTAGAATAGATTAAACCTCATTATCCTCTAAAGCTAAATATCTTGCAATTGAACTCCACTTCTTTTTGACATATGAGCATTTTAGTCCCCCACTAGTATTCGATATGGCCTACATATTTCTATCATATTAACAAAAATTGATAGTAAAACTTTCCTAGTCTACTATTTTTCGAATTTGGTTTATTAGTGTAAATAATTTATGATCGTAACATTTGGTTAAGAGAAAAAAAAAAGGAGAAAAAAGAGAGAAAAAAGGGAAGGAATGCTTCTCTGACTAATTTTTCTTCTCCTCTTTTTTTAATGACAGTTAATCAATTCAATTGGTTGATCAATATCGAATTGAAGGACCTCGAAGTTGATCAATAATATTATTAAAGTTTTTATATTTAGTAATATAATTTATTGAAGTAGTTTACAGGATGTTATACAGGGTTGCTTGAATTTATCCATGGATTTTTTTTCTTTTCTCTAAAATTATATTCTTTTATTCATCTTAGATCAGACAAAACCGAATAGATAGAGGACTTCGTCCCGCTTTCTTTGCTCCACTATATTTTCTAGCATATCCTATAAATAAGACTTTTTTGGGGTCTTCTATTGTAATCAAACTATTAAAGTTAATAAAAATAAATTAAAGTTATTGCTTTCTTGGGACAAGAGTGCATTTGTTGTTGTATTATTGGTTTGGTCATCTAAGGTGAAGATTTGTTCCGTCAGTATCTTAACTTCGTCACCATCAGATCAACAACAAATAATGACATTCGTACAAGGGTCCTAAACCTCACCATAATTGGATCATCGATGCCCCCAATGAATCCCTACGTTAGTTGGTAAGCTTAGTTCACATAGTCGTCATCCTCCTCCTTTGTCATCATCATCCACTCCCACCACCACAATCCTCCTCATTTTTCAAGTTTTAATCAACTAAAAAAATCTAGATTAATTTACAATTGTTTTATTCTAAATGGACTGTTTCTAAGCTATATTAGTTTTGAGGCTATAAGGACGTCATCCATGTATCCCCAATCAATACATTTTTTTTAATTATCCAATATCATATGCGATAAGTGTTTTAATTAGAATTTTCCAAAAGCGAATGCTACACCCTGACTCTCTCCGACAACCTACACCACTCTAGTCGCCGCCTTTTTCCCTGCCATGAGCATAATAAAAACCCTAACCCTAATTCCTCTTTGAGCTCCCAACCCAAAAGTCATTAACCACATCACTAATACCCAATAAGCAAAAGCGTTTAACTTAGTACCAGAACCCATAACCCATTTAACTTTAAATTCCTATCGAGTCACTTGTCACGTTCTGGTTCCGCAGAACCATATAAATTTCAGAAACAAAGTCACTACAACAAAAAATAAGCAGAAAAGATATATAGACACAAGATATACAAAAATAATTCTTTTTATTGATAATATTGTATCAGAATTACAACGGCTCGAGGCCAAAAGAACAACTCTATTATAAACACTCGTTCTCAATGCAATGGAATATGTCACAAGGCTTACAACTCAAGAAATTATATATTACAAACAAAAATATTTCATACATTATGTCCTTTATATACAAAAGAAATCATCTTCGACCGAACAAGTTCAACTTACCAACCAAGCTCCAAGGACGTTCATGCAAACCCAGCACCTGAGGAGTTGGAGGGAGGAGGGGAGGGGTTAGTACATTGATGTGTATTGGTGAGTGGTCTCTAGCCAAATCAACAAAAACCAACACGATAATCATGTGAGAGCATGCAAAATTATTAAGTGATATTTCTAATCTTGTCTTATGATCAATTAACATTTCATAGGTAAAACATATACATCATGCATGTGACATTGGTAAATAGTTGCAAAGACATTATATATATATATATATATATATATATATATATATATATATATATATATATATATATATATATATATATATATATATATATATAATGAATCTTATTCAATACTTACCATACTTCATGTAGCAATGTTATCAATTCATAAAGTAAAAAGATGTCACAAGTGTCCCTACATCAATTGTTAGCATTCATAAAAATATAAGTCTATGGTGAATTCATCCCTGTAACAATTCGATAGGTCTGCAAGCAGATATTATTAACATGAAACCTAACTATATGAAATATGAAGGTCACTGGCACCATAAGCCATCTTGGACTATATCTTTTGTAAAACGACGATCACTATACGTGCGAGTAGCAAGCCCCACAGAAGGTTCTGAAATACCCATATTGTGATACGTCCTTCCAGTCAGGGTAGCTAGTCCCACTGAAGGTCACAAAATATCTCGTGCATGAAGCATGTTCCACATAATTTTTTTCCTAGGTCAAATTGGTTCCGTAGCTGCAGATATCATTCGAGAAAAGTCAAACCTTGTGCAAAGTAGTTCATGATCATGCAAATGCGTGAACAGTTTAACTATAAATACATACACGATATATAAATATAAAATAAGTAATTCACATCTCTACTCGCACAATCGATCATTATCGCTTTATCCGTATACTCATTCAATGTTCTGATTGAGGACCCATAGGTTCCAAACAATCCGGGTACTACATCCCTTCCAAACAGTTATGTGGTACCACACAACATCCAATATAATTCTGTGGACATTATGACATTTTCATGGGTACATCACTTATTCTACCTTCTACACAACAGTACATTACTCCATATGTTCATAACAATAATACAATATCCATATTCTATAACAACAGATACATCATTTCACATTTCTATACACAATACAATAATCCATATTCTATACAGTAGGTTAATAGCACTTTTATCTATCTTGGTTCTTTTACATAGCATTAACTATCTCATGTCATACAAAAATAAAGAAGGGTAAACATCATTTTATTAAGTGTGAAGGTAAATGAGAGAATGATCAAAATTATCCACTATGAAGAATAATCTTCTGCCACGATCGAACAAATTTTGAATGATCCTCAACGATTTGACGTAATGAACGACTTCTTAATTGGTATAAACAAATAAGCGAGAATTGCTCTATAAACCAACCAATTCGACCAAATTAAGATTGTCTACATCACCGCTCAAATCCAACAATTTCTCGCACAGCTCAAACCAACGAGCTAATTAAATCCACTAGGTCAACACCATGTCTCCGTCCGCAGTGGGGCAAACCATTGATCCTATAGAACTCTGCATGATTTCTCCGCATGAAACCAAGTCTAACCCGACTCTTCGATCCAATAAACCCACCCAATGTACCGCCCAGAGTGGGATATTACATCATAACATGTTTGACTTAAAAGCTTCATCTATCCACTAGTCCTGTGCAGAGGTTAGATTTACGCTTTAATGAGTTTATCGATAAGTTCTTGATAGAAAGTATGTGTAATGTGACACTACGAGAGTCCTTGACCTCTAGGATTTCTAATCCATGTCACTGTGGAGGACACCACGTACAGTTGTATGACTCATACCTGTACTACAATACTACAAGAGGCTTGGAATGTTGGTGTTGTTTCCTTTGGACTAGTAAAGATAGTCCCACTACACCACCAAGTGAGTATCTCAATATAATACTTTGTATGAGTTGAGGTGTGCACATGGGGTATGGTGGGGCACATGAGTGCCATGTGGGGGTATTTTCCTAGGAGAAAAAAGGATTAACTCCCCATGAAAGTATTTATGCCTTTTGTCATGCTTTTGGAATTATTTCTATTGGAGCTAAGCCCGAAAGGGGCTCAGTGACTCGGACTCAGACTCGAACTCGGGTTTAAGGACGCAAAGTGATATTTTGTTGGTGCACTTTGCACTTAGCATGTCAGAATCGTCGCCATGCGCATTGGATGCGCTCATGCGAGAGCCGCATGCGTGGTCGCATGGGCGGCCGCATGCGCTGTCGCATTGGATGGCTGCATGAGCTGGCCGCATGGACGTCCGCATGAGTTGCCTCATGGACTGCTGCTGCGTGAGCGGCCACATGTGAGGTTGCTTGCATGACCGTTGCTTTCAGATATATTTGAACGGTTATGGAAAGATATGGACAATTATTTATTTCTATTTTTAGTGGGATTTAAAATTAATTCGTACATATCTTTTAGGAATTCATAATTAATTTATTCCTATCTTTTCATAACTTATGGGCGTCTAGGGTTTTCACCCCCTTTCTATAAATACTCTCTTCGTGCCTCTTTGAGAACTGACTTCGAAAATCAGGAGACAAAGAGAGTTGTTGCTGCCGCGGCTATTGGAGACCAGGAAGTTCGTGCGAGTCCGGAAAAAATGTGACAGCGAGCGTTCCAGAAGTTCTACGTGAACTTGCTGGTTCATGGAAGCAGATCGTGTGGGGGCGAATCTTGCTTTGAGCAACAGTGATCTTCATCACCCCAGCAAGTAGATTTTCTTCTTCTCATTATATAGTTCTTTCCGTTCTTTACGTCTGCAACTACAAGTGCAAGGAAGAACGTGAAGATTGTTTATTCTGATTCTTTTGTAATCTTGAGAGCAAGTTGTAATCAGGATCATTATATAGATCTTCATGGAAATCTCATAAGTCAAAGTGGAAACTTTTGTGTGAACCTCTGATATTGACCACGCGTTCTTCCATCTTTGGCAAAGCCTCGGGAATAACAATCTCAAAGAAAGATCCGAGTTAGATGGAGAACCGATCAAACCTTCTCGATACCAACTTTCACAAGCTTGAGAAGTTTAATGGTGAACACTACAACATTTGGAAGAGAAAGATCTCCCTGAATCTTTGTCTTGTGAAATTTGCTTATGTGTTGGTTGATCCTGAACCTACCATCCTTGAAGATGGAGGAGATATCGAAGTTGGTGTGGTGCAGGACGCGCACTCCAACTAGAAGAAGGATAATGACCTTTGCAGACTGTTGATCCTTAATGCAATGGACGACTCGATGGCAGAGTCCTAAAATAAGAAAGAGTGTCACGTCCCAGTCCCAAATACGTAGGACTAGGAACACGTAAGCATGCCAGCCGCATGGATATGGCAACTCCAATATATGGAAACCATAACCCATACGTACGCTGTAATATGAATATAAACTCACATGTGGTATAAATAATGTCACAAGTCACAGATATGCTAATCTCATCCACACAACAAGTCATAGAAAAGAAATACTAACTAGAATAAGGAGTCTGAAATATCTAAAATAATAGTCGGGTGGAGACAAATCCACTATCAATGACTATATCCAAAACTAAAATGAGAGAGGAGTATAAAATCTCCAATATAAAATAATATGAAGACAGAAGTGTATCAGCTAAAAGAATCCACCGCCAGATAATCAACGATGCTCAGAAGGTAAGACCTCCTCAACAGAAAATAATACGTCAGGTCCAGGCCCGTACTCCTGCAAATACTCAAGAGCAGATACACCTGGCAGAGGACCAGGTCCTCAGAGGGACGTAACAAGATACAGAAAATACGAGCCAATTTGAATACAGTGAACATGCATATAATGTGAAAATAAATAAGTATGCTGTACAAGACAATCTATATGAATGCAAGTGAGGACAACTTTTCGACGTATGGGCAAGGGTAGTCTACTCGATCTAAGCCTCACAACTCACACACCCGTCTAGAACATCAGAAATCGACATACCTCTGGGGTAGCGACCAGCGCGACTCTACAGAAATCGACATACCTCTGGGGTAGCGACCAGCGCGACACACGCCTATAGTGCGAGCTATATACTACGGTTTACCAGAGTGGTTAAAAGCCCATACGCCTAATAATTGTCCTCTATGATACTAAGTGCCATGTGTGTGTCAACATATCTAATACATAGTAATGACTGAAAGAAAACTACACATGCAAGAACTATACAGAAATGAAATAAATAAACAGAAATCTAAATAGCATGCAAATCACTGTAAACAATTTGGCAAGGTATCTTGTCTGGCAAGAAGCTGCAAAATGTAGTGTCCCAATGTCAACACCAAGAGTCAGAAGCTACGGCCTCAGAATGAACGTCTCCGGATGCTGAAATAAACATCACCAACGTTCCCAGAATGAGCAAAATAGCTAAAAAGTACATCCCTTTCGTCCAATTTGGACACAGGGGCAAAATGGTAATTTCGAGTAAAAGTGGGGTCTACATGTGGCCCACTTTGCACCGAAAAGCGTGCCAAGGGTAACAGTCTCTAAATGGGACAAATTATAGGTCAAACAACTCTAAATGTCAATACGAACCCAACGGTATGTCCAAATGTGGATTCCGATGGGCCGAACACAATTTTGTCCAAAAAGTCAACTGTGGGGCCCGCCAATTGGCGATCTGGTCAACCGTCTCAGAATTGCGTGAAAATTGGGTCACAGGACCAGCGCGTTACCACGAGTCCAGTGGCGTAAGTTTCGTCGCAATCTGACAAGCGTGCACAAAATACGTGCGAGTTCCACAAAAGTTGCGACACGGGATGTGTCCGCGGATACGGCCTGATTTCGGCGCACACACGCGTCCGAATCAGTTCCCACGAATTTTCACGTGTCCAGTTATACTGCGTGCACCATTCAGTACACTTGGCACACGGCGGGGCGGTCCCGTTTGGCGGGGCGCGCTCCGTTTTCCAACTTTTGGAAATCTGGAAAAAAGTGGGTGCGCGCAGTTTTGTGACGCATTAAACTATGTTCACAGCAACTAATAGCATAGGATTATTTAACAGAAATTAAACTAGGTCAGGTATTCTACAGGTATCAAAAAGAATCACCGAATTCGGATCTCTGTGGTGGGAGATACGAACTCGGCAATATGGGTGGTCATTCTGGAATTATGCGATTCCAGAATTCTGTCTGCTCGTCCAACTTGGATGCTATTTTTCACCTAGGGGCACACGTTTTCCGAAGTTGGCGATAAAACAACTATGGAAGAGGGTTAAGGGGTGATCATACCTATGAAGACGGAACAACGTTTGGTCGAGCGAGTCGACGGAAAATAATTCCGGAGCGAAGGTGCCTCGAGTGGGATTCTGCACGGCGAGAGGTCGGAGTCGTCGGGATGGTTGGATGGCTTGGCGGGGCTTCTCTGGCTGCGGTGACGGCTCTAGATGGGAAGAGGAGGTCTGGAGATTTAGATTAGGGTTTTTTTGGAAGAGAATTATATATATATATATATATATATATATATATATATATTAATATAGGAAGAGAGAGGGAGAAGGAGCGGATCTGCTGAAGGAAGGGTCGGGTTGAAAGGTTCCACTGAAGTGGGCGGCTATGCAAGTATGCTAAGTTCTTAAGGCTGATCCTAAGGCAAGTTGGCTGTAGGGGTTCGGTCAAACGCAAATAAGAATTTAAGAGGAAGCAAAGTTCCTAAGGCTTTAAGTATAATAAGTAGTGGATTATTATTATTATTATTATTATTATTATTATTATTATATTACTATTATCTTTTCTTTTCCTTTCCTTTCTTTCTTTAAATATATATATATATATATATATATATATATATATATATATATATATATATATATATATATTCACACATAAGAAAATTTATAGATTAGGATATTGCACATCGTTAGGCTAGCAACTGCTCAAGGGGTCTCCTACATGGAATAAATTTCGAAAAATTTCTGATGGTCCCATAAGTCATCTAAGTGCCCGAACACCTAACATAAAAATTATTAAAAATCTATTTCTCCTATTTAGCACATAATTACTATAATTTAATTATTAATTAATAAATAAAAGGGCATATAGGATTTTCTAGGATAGGGGTTTTACATTCTACCCAACTTACAAAAATTTTGTCCTCGAAATTGACACTAACCCATTTCATAATGATAGCTATAACTATTACACTACATTGGTATCTAGTAGGACTCCTAAAACTCATGGTCTGCCATTCTAACACTTCCTCATCTATTGTCCATACACTATTCTATCATCCTCTAACTTGTCTACACTACCCAACTTACAAAAATTCTACTAGTGGTCACCTTCTTTGAAGCTATTGTCTAGATTGTAAGGCAATTATATTTATTGGGTCGAGAATCTTGGGATACCTGTCCAGAATCTCATAACTATGACTTTTTCCATAACCGTCAAGTATCATAGTCTAATACTGCCTCGCCACCTGGCCAGTATGGCTGCAAGTAATTCGACTACTCTACCATAATCGTCTGGCGGCAACTGTCGCTACCTTGCTGGCGATTTGTCATAGTCATCAGTTCGTAACAAGTGCCTTCAACTCTTTCCTAGGCATAGTCTAAGTTTTTAGGGAGACACTTAAGGTCTTAACTAACTATTAGGGCTATGATCTAGCTCAAGTGATCTAACAATTTCTATATGCTACATGGTGCTACTTAAGGGTTAAACTAATAAAGAATACAGACATTGCTATAGTGCATATATATATATTAGGAACTCATCCTTAGCTATCAAGCATCACTAACACATTTATGTTTAACTAACAAAATAGGGGTGAGGTTGATATCAAACAATTCATAATGGCACGAAAGATATGACTATGATAGGAAGAGTTACGCACGAGATAAGGAATTAATATAAAAGGAGAAGATGAGTCACCCCAAGAGGGCGAGAAAAAAAATAGGGGAGAATACTACTACTGCTACTCACGTCATCCATTAGCATCACGTGTATGCCACCTGGGTAAAATATACCTACATCCTCATAACTGCTAAACTACCATATATAGTTCTACATCTATTTATACATCTAAGATCTTGTGTCACAATGGGGTTATGAGTATGCAAAGACAATTATAACTAAAAGGTCGTACCTGTATCTACGGCTTCCTGTGTCTGCTCTCCCATACTTGTCATAATGAGTGCTTGGCCTTGTCCTTGATTGATCAACTGGGGTCTAGTCCCCTCCATTTGTGCAGACTGTGGAAGCAGTGGTGGGTCCCTTTGGTCTTCTATACTTGAGGGTGTATGCAGTGTTCCTGATTTTAATGCCATAGACCCCGGGTTCTGTTGAGGACATTCTCGAGCTTGATGGTGACTTGATCCACATACCATGCACAATCCCAATCGACGACGACAATCTCTATGAATATGACCTGGTATACCACAAAAGTTACAAGTACGATGCCCCTGGGTTGGATATGGTGCAGCACTATCTGATTGCTGGTGTGTCAAAGGGTGTCGAATGGGTCCTCCTTGCTGTATCCTTACTGGTCCTTGGTGACTTCTCTGTTGAATTCCGTTTCCCTTGCTGATGGCCTCCTGGATTCTGGCCTCTGTCAATAGCTCGGCATAAGAGATCCGGGACTGGGAGCTAGTGTAGTGCTGGAGCTCCTGAGTCAGCCCGCGGTGAAACCTCTTAGCCTTCTCCAAGTCATTAGTATTAGGACTGTGCCATACTTACTGAGACGGCTAAACTCTGCGTCATACTCATCAACCGTCTTGTCTTCTTGCTCTAGATGGAGGAACTGATCGTACAATGCGTCCCTTACTGTATCCGGGAAGTACTTCCTCTCAAAGCACTCCAAGAATTGTTTCCAAGTCTGTCGCGTACCCAACTGGCGCTCCATTGATTCCCACCAGTGATGCGCGTTTCCTTCTAACTGAGTCCTCACGCCTATCATCCATAGGTCAGAAGGTAATTGTGATGCCTCTAACAACTTCTTGGTATTGGCAATCCAGTTTGTGGTCTCCTCTGGACTTTCATTGCCCTTATATGGCTTAGGGCCCATCTGCACAAAGTCCTTGACTGAACCGACCCGAGCTTGTGGTACTGAAGCTAGTGCCTGGGTTGGTACAGGGGCTAGTGCAGCCATTCTCTCAAGCGCTGCCAGAAATTCTAGCCTTTGCTCTGCTGTTTGCTGCCTCTGCTCGGCTGCCGGCTGCCTTTGTTCCTGTATTATCATCTGGAAGAATTGGAACAGCTGTGTTTGGCCATCCTGCGGTGCTAGTGGAGCTGGAAATATTCCATTAGGTATCGTGGAAGGAGTTGATGGAATTTGATTGTTAGTCAGTCCATCCGGTCCGGGAAAAAGAAGTGTCGCTGAGGTCACTCCTGGTGGTTGGTCGTCGTCCCCTGGAGACGTATTGTCCCCGGTGGCGGCATGCCCGTTATGCAAATTCATCTCTCTGCAAGAGATGGACGAAGAATTAAGAAGAGCACATGAATCAAGCAGGATGCAAGAACTTAAGTAGGAATTGTTGGAAGGAAGGTAAGATATAGTCAAGTGTGGATGAGATCTAAAATTCTAATCCTAGGTGCAGGCCCGCTCGGTACAGTTATGTAACCGAAACGGCTAACTTGACCTGCATGGGCCACCACAAAAACATGTCACGCCCCAGTCCCAAATACGTAGGACTAGGAACACGTAAGCATGCCAGCCGCATGGATATGGCAACTCCAATATATGGAAACCATAACCCATACGTACGCTGTAATATGAATATAAACTCACATGTGGTATAAATAATGTCACAAGTCACAGATATGCTAATCTCATCCACACAACAAGTCATAGAAAAGAAATACTAACTAGAATAAGGAGTCTGAAATATCTAAAATAATAGTCGGGTGGAGACAAATCCACTACCAATGACTATATCCAAAACTAAAATGAGAGAGGAGTATAAAATCTCCAATATAAAATAATATGAAGACAGAAGTGTATCAACTAAAAGAATCCACCGCCAGATAATCAACGATGCTCAGAAGGTAAGACCTCCTCGACAGAAAATAATACGTCAGGTCCAGGCCCGTACTCCTGCAAATACTCAAGAGCAGATACACCTGGCAGAGGACCAGGTCCTCAGAGGGACGTAACAAGATACAAAAAATACGAGCCAATTTGAATACAGTGAACATGCATATAATGTGAAAATAAATAAGTACGCTGTACAAGACAATCTATATGAATGCAAGTGAGGACAACTTTTCGACGTATGGGCAAGGGTAGTCTACTCGATCTAAGCCTCACAACTCACACACCCGTCTAGAACATCGAAAATCGACATACCTCTGGGATAGCGACCAGCGCGACTCTACAGAAATCGACATACCTCTGGGGTAGCGACCAGTGTGACACACGCCCGTAGTGCGAGCTATATACTACGGTTTACCAGAGTGGTTAAAAGCCCATATGTCTAATAATTGTCCTCTATGATACTAAGTGCCATGTGTGTGTCAACATATCTAATACATAGTAATGACTGAAAGAAAACTACACATGCAAGAACTATACAGAAATAAAATAAATAAACAGAAATCTAAATAGCATGCAAAGCACTGTAAACAATTTGGCAAGGTATCTTGCCTGGCAAGAAGCTGCAAAATGTAGTGTCCCAATGTCAACACCAAGAGTCAGAAGCTACGGCCTCAGAATGAACGTCTCCGGATGCTGAAATAAACATCACCAGCATTCTCAGAATGAGCAAAATAGCAAAAAAGCACATCCCTTTCGTCCAATTTGGACACAGAGGCAAAATGGTAATTTCGGGTAAAAGTGGGGTCCACATGTGGCCCACTTTGCACCAAAAAGCGTGCCAAGGGTAACAGTCTCTAAATGGGACAAACTATAGGTCAAACAACTCTAAATGTCAATACGAACCCAATGGTATGTCCAAATGTGGATTCCGATGGGCCGAACACAATTTTGTCCAAAAAGTCAACTGTGGGGCCCGCCAATTGGCGATCTGGTCAACCGTCTCAGAATTGAGTAAAAATTGGGTCACAGGACCAGCGCGTTACCACGAGTCCAGTGGCGTAAGTTTCGTCACAATTTGACAAGCATGCACAAAATACATGCGAGTTCCACAAAAGTTGCGACACGGGATGTGTTCGCGGATACGGCCTAATTCCGGCGCGCACAACGCGTCCGAATCAGTTCCCACAAATTTTCACGTGTCCAGTTATGCTGCGTGCACTATTCAGTACACTTGGCACACGGCGGGGCGGTCCCGTTTGGCAGGACGCGCTCCGTTTTCCAACTTTTGGAAATCTGGAAAAAAGTGGGTGCGTGCAGTTTTGTGACGCATTAAACTATGTTCACAGCAACTAATAGCATAGGGTTATTTAACAGAAATTAAAATAGGTCAGGTATTCTATAGGTATCAAAAAGAATCACCGAATTCGGATCTCTGTGGTGGGAGATACGAACTCGGCAATATGGGTGGTCATTCTGGAATTCTGCGATTCCAGAATTCTGTCTGCTCGCCCAACTTAGGCGCTGTTTTTCACCTAGGGGCACACGTTTTCCGAAGTTGGCTATAAAATAACTATGGAAGAGGGTTAAGGGGTGATCATACCTATGAAGACGGAACAGCGTTTGGTCGAGCGAGTCGACGGAAAACAATTCCGGAGCGAAGGTGCCTCGAGTGGGATTCTGCAGGGCGCGAGGTCGGAGTCGTCGGGATGGTTGGATGGCTTGGCGGGGCTTCTCTGGCTGCGGTGACGGCTCTAGATGGGAAGAGGAGGTCTGGAGATTTAGTTTAGGGTTTTTTTGGGAGAGAATTATATATATATATATTAATATAGGAAGAGAGAGGGAGAAGGAGCGGATCCGCTGAAGGAAGGGTCGGGTTGAAAGGTTCCACTGAAGTGGGCGGCTATGCAAGTATGCTAAGTTCTTAAGGCTGATCCTAAGGCAAGTTGGCTGTAGGGGTTCGGTCAAACGCAAATAAGAATTTAAGAGGAAGCAAAGTTCCTAAGGCTTTAAGTATAATAAGTAGTGGATTATTATTATTATTATTATTATTATATTACTATTATCTTTTCTTTTCCTTTCCTTTCTTTCTTTATATATATATATATATATATATATATATATATATATATATATATATATATATATATTCACACATAAGAAAATTTATAGATTAGGGTATTGCACATCGTTAGGTTAGCAACTGCTCAAGGGGTCTCCTACATGGAATAAATTTCGAAAAATTCCTGATGGTCCCATAAGTCATCTAAGTGCCCGAACACCTAACATAAAAATTATTAAAAATCTATTTCACATATTTAGCACATAATTACTACAATTTAATTATTAATTAATAAATAAAAGGGCATATACGATTTTCTAGGATAGGGGTTTTATATTCTACCCAACTTACAAAAATTTCGTCCTCGAAATTGACACTAACCCATTTCATAATGATAGCTATAACTATTACACTACATTGGTATCTAGTAGGACTCCTAAAACTCATGGTCTGTCATTCTAACACTTCCTCATCTATTGTCCATACACTATTCTATCATCCTCTAACTTGTCTACACTACCCAACTTACAAAAATTCTACTAGTGGTCACCTTCTTTGAAGCTATTGTCTAGATTGTAAGGCAATTATATTTATTGGGTCGAGAATCTTGGGATACCTGTCCAGAATCTCATAACTATAACTTTTCCCATAACCGTCAAGTATCATAGTCTAATACTGCCTCGCCACCTGGCCAGTATGGCTGCAAGTAATTCGACTACTCTACCATAATCGTCTGGCGGCAACTGTCGCTATCTTGCCGGTGATTTGCCATAGTCATCAGTTCGTAACGAGTGCCTTCAACTCTTTCCTAGGCATAGTCTAAATTTTTAGGGAGACACTTAAGGTCTTAACTAACTATTAGGGCTATGATCTAGCTCAAGTGATCTAACAATTTCTATATGCTACATGGTGCTACTTAAGGGTTAAACTAATAAAGAATACAGACATTGCTATAGTGCATATATATATATATTAGGAACTCATCCTTAGCTATCAAGCATCACTAACACATTTATGTTTAACTAACAAAATAGGGGTGAGGTTGATATCAAACAATTCATAATGGCACGAAAGATATGACTATGATAGGAAGAGTTACGCACGAGATAAGGAATTAATATAAAAGGAGAAGATGAGTCACCCCAAGAGGACGAGAAAAAAAATAGGGGAGAATACTACTACTGCTACTCACGTCATCCATTAGCATCGCGTGTATGCCACCTGGGTAAAATATACCTACATCCTCATAACTGCAAAACTACCATATATAGTTCTACATCTATTTATACATCTAAGATCTTGTGTCACAATGGGGTTATGAGTATGCAAAGACAATTATAACTAAAAGGTCGTACCTGTATCTACGGCTTCCTGTGTCTGCTCTCCCATACTTGTCATAATGAGTGCTTGGCCTTGTCCTTGATTGATCAACTGGGGTCTAGTCCCCTCCATTTGTGCAGACTGTAGAAGCAGTGGTGGGTCCCTTTGGTCTTCTATACTTGAGGGTGTATGCGGTGTTCCTGATTTTAATGCCATAGACCCCGGGTTCTGTTGAGGACATTCTCGAGCTTGATGGTGACTTGATCCATATACCATGCACAATCCCAATCGACGACGACAATCTCTATGAATATGACCTGGTATACCACAAAAGTTACAAGTACGATGCCCCTGGGTTGGATATGGTGCAGCACTATCTGATTGCTGGTGTGTCAAAGGGTGTCGAATGGGTCCTCCTTGCTGTATCCTTACTGGTCCTTGGTGACTTCTCTGTTGAATTCCGTTTCCCTTGCTGATGGCCTCCTGGATCCTGGCCTCTGTCAATAGCTCGGCATAAGAGATCCGGGACTGGGAGCTTGTGTAGTGCTGGAGCTCCTGAGTCAGCCTGCGGTGAAACCTCTTAGCCTTCTCCAAGTCATTAGGTATTAGGACTGTGCCATACTTACTGAGACGGCTAAACTCTGCGTCATACTCATCAACCGTCTTGTCCCTTGCTCTAGATGGAGGAACTGATCGTACAATACGTCCCTTACTGTATCCGGGAAGTACTTCCTCTCAAAGCACTCCAAGAATTGTTCCCAAGTCTGTCGCGTACCCAACTGGCGCTCCATTGATTCCCACCAGTGATGCGCGTTGCCTTCTAACTGAGTCCTCACGCCTATCATCCATAGGTCAGAAGGTAATTGTGATGTCTCTAACAACTTCTTGGTATTGGCAATCCAGTTTGTGGTCTCCTCTGGACTTTCATTGCCCTTATATGGCTTAGGGCCCATCTGCACAAAGTCCTTGACTGAACCGACCCGAGCTTGTGGTACTGAAGCTAGTGCCTGGGTTGGTACAGGGACTAGTGCAGTGGAATTGGAACAGCTGTGTCTGGCCATCCTGCGGTGCTAGTGGAGCTGGAAATGTTCCATTAGGTATCGTGGAAGGAGTTGATGGAATTTGATTGTTAGTCAGTCCATCCGGTCCGGGAAAAAGAGGTATCGCTGAGGTCACTCCTAGTGGTTGGTCGTCGTCCCCTGGAGACGTGTTGTCCCCGGTGGCGGCATGCCCGTTATGCAAATTCATCTCTCTGCAAGAGATGGACGAAGGATTAAGAAGAGCACATGAATCAAGCAGGATGCAAGAACTTAAGTAGGAATTGTTGGAAGGAAGGTAAGATATAGTCAAGTGTGGATGAGATCTAAAATTCTAATCCTAGGTGCAGGCCCGCTCGGTACAGTTATGTAACCGAAACGGCTAACTTGACCTGCATGGGCCACCACAAAAACATGTCACGCCCCAGTCCCAAATACGTAGGACTAGGAATACGTAAGCATG
>JAYESA010000015.1:30553125-30665625 GCA_036927795.1 Iris macrosiphon | reverse complement strand
ATATCTTCACGTAATTAAAAAAATAAAATTCTAACTAATTGCTTAACTACATAATATTATCTAATTATAACCAAACACTCTAACTAACTTGTGTGGAACTTGTGTGGTTAAGGTGGAAGGCATTTTTCTTGGCTAGTTGGTTTGATTCCACGAGGCATCGTTACCTATAACAGATTCTAATTAAAAAATAATTTTAACAAATTTTTTTTTATGTACGTGCAATGTACGTTACTAAAATAATGAAGCATCAAATTTACAACATAACTGTTGTGGCATTAGTAAATGAAACTCGAAAAGATAAATTTTTTTTTTTAGAAACATATCCAGCAACAAAATTGTAACTAAAATGTTGTTTGTTCATGTGAAACTACAAGATTCAATCCGACATTAGGACCAATGGTTTATTTCGTCTTGTGTGAGCGCTTACTGCTTAGATTTTATATGTACATCAAAGTTAACCATGCACACACAAGGTACACATCAGGGTTTATTTCGTCTTAAATATATCATCGATGATCTGAGTCCAACAAATGTCACGATACAAGGATTCAACCAATCGGATCAACAAAGCTAGCCCTACACCATCCCTTTACGGTTACCTGTGTTACATTTCGCGTTACCGAGATGCTTGCTACACATTTTCGCCTTAGGCTGATGAAAGAACAGAACAGAACAGAAGAACAGAATGTCCAGTCTTTTAGACGATACAACAAATGCATGAGCATTGCAGGTCTGTTTTGAGCCATTCAAATGAATACTAGATAGATGAGGAGGACAAACTTTTGGTCGGCCTTGGCTATGACCTAGCCGCCTCGTAATCTATATATACAAACAAACTGAACACCAATCACTGCAGCAGACAGGGTACTCCAACGAAACAGCAGAATGTATACAAGATCTGGAAATAAATCCTTTGGATACTTGACTCAAAGATAGCTACATCAGTTTGATTTACAAACATCGGTTAGTAGAACTGCAGCAGGAGTTCAATCATCTAAGAAAGTCTTCCTCAAATTCAGGATAAAGAAAATATGTCCCAATCAATTGACCAATCTAACAATCGACAACAAATTTCATTCAGATGCAAGCTCTCAGTCATCAAATATGGGTTGGCTAATAGCACCCTTTCAACATTCTCGTGGGATTGATCCTCAGTCGATGATGGTGGTGGATGCCAAAGTGCAAACTCTCCAATTACCAATGCTCACTCGAAATAATAAATGGACCAAAATATGGGCAGCAATTCCTCAAGTATCTGTACCCAAAGAAAACAGGACACTATGCTGAAGTGCAGATGAATCAGAAGGGTTTCATTGCTGCCTCCTCCTACAGGGGGTTCTGTGGCCTATTGAAAGTCTTAGCCACTGCAGAAAGAGTGAAAACCAATGGTTTGTCTTAGAGCAATTTACTTTTAATTGTCTAGAAACTATGAACAACAAGTATGATACAAAATTAAACACATATAGGGCGTGTGAGCCAACGAAACATACAGCAAGAACAGATGGAAGACATTTCATAAGCATTACAAGTATATAGCAATTTCTGTAAAAGTACATTGAACCAAAGTGGGTTACAGCTTAGCTTGTGAATTTTCACTTAATTTCTAAGGCTGTGATGCAAACATATGAAAGCATACCAATGTACACAGTGGATAGCATTTAGTTCATAACTAAGAGTCTAAGAGTTACAGTATACACTTCATTTCTAAGGGGGTGTGCAGACAAACGTATCAAGGGAACTTTGCAATTCACCATATTACCAAGGTAAGAGCTAATTATTTATATCAGATAAAATTTGGGGTATGGACATCTTAACAGTGGTGAGAGGGGATGCTTTCTTCGATACTACCAATTGGAACAATAAAGTGACACGCAAAGCCGGAACCTTTTTCTTGATTTCATACAATACTCCTCAAAGGTACAGGATACACGTTACTCCAAAAACAAAAATAATTGACAGAACAATTATTCGGCAAATTATTTGCAAAATATGGAAACAGTTTAAATCTGCAAACCATTCATAATAAAATTTAAAATTTACCACACAATTCAAGTTTCCAACCCTTTTGCTAGGGTAACTTATGATAGCATTAAATAAACCATGGTCACTAGCATAAGATATTGTTGGGGTCCAGTCTGGATTTGGTGAATTTTGGAGCCCAAATATGGTCAAAGAATTGATTTGATATAATTTGAAAATCTACATTAAATGTAAGATTTGATTCTATTTCAAATTTGTATCAAATATTTTATTTGACCATATTTGGACGTCCATAATTGGTGTTGGGCTATTTTAGGTGGGATATGATTCTTATTTTAATGTTTTCTATTTAGAAAATTCTATTATGACCTAAAATATGATTTCTCATCCTAAAAATATAGGAGAAGGGTGGAGGCACAAAGATAGCACAAGTTGGAGATTCGGAATGCTCGTCCACAGAAAATCTAAGAGAAAATTCGTGCTTTGCTCTTAGGACTTTGCCATCCAAGACAGCAGAAAAAAAGAGATCTGATCGAGGAGTCGTCCCCTTCGCTCAGGGAGATTGCTACGGGTTGGTGAGTGATTTCAATTGTAATATCTTTCTTTTCTTCTTGAGTGTGGTGAGGGGGTTGAATCTATTAGGAGAAATTGTTTAACATTTATTTTGTCAATCTTGTAATTTCACCTGGGTTATAAAGGTTAGAATTTGTCCAGGTGACGCCATATACTTGTCTTTATCTGTGTTTGGTGTTCGTTAGACATGGGTTGGTTATCTCAGGTGGGTTGGCCTAAAGTTTTCGCTGCGGACACTCTCATACACGGTGTCAGAACGTTTGCAGGACGTGTCTGATTCACAACATCTGGTATCAGAGCTACTGGTTTTGGTTCTGGCAACTATGTCTACGGAGCAGATAAACACTCGTATGATCACCTCACATGGGAGAATTGAACGATTTGGAAGCCAATGATGGAGGATCTACTCTGGTGCAAGGACTTCCATGGTCCGTTGGAGGGCGACAACGCTAAGCCATCGGACAAAGCTGCTGAAGACTGGAAACAACTGGATCGGAAGGTCGTTGGATTCATTCGCCAATGGCTGGACGACTCGGTGTTTCACCACGTGTCCATGGAGAGTTCGGCAAAATCATTGTGGGAGAAGCTGCATTCGTTGTACGAAAGGAATACGACTGGCAATAAGGCGCTTCTGATTCGCCAACTCGTCAACTCGAAGTACAAGGAGGGTGCCCAGTGGCACAACATCTGAACGAGGTTCAGGATATTATCAATCAGCTGTCTGCGTTGAAGATGGTGATTGATAATGAGCTTCAGACCTTGTTGCTTTTGAGTTCTTTGCCGGAAAACTGGGAGACGTTGGTGGTGTCGGCGAGCAACTCCACGCCTGGTGGAGTTGTCACGATGAAGGCAGTCAAAAGCAGCTTGTTGAACGAGGAGATCCGGCGTAAGCAAGTGGAATCGTCGCAGGAGTCCGCTCTGGTGGCTTCCTACCGGAAGGGAAGAACCAAGTCACAGTCGAGGACATGGGAGAGTTCTCGGGATCTTGCGAATGTAGACCGCAAGGAGGGCTGCTATCACTGTGGCGAAAGGGGTCATATCAAGAGGGACTGCATGAATCTCAAAGCTGAGAAGGTCAAAGGCAAGAATAATCAGGTGGATCTCACGGCTATGGGAGATCTCATCATCGCAGCAACCGACGCAGAGGAACCTTATGGCATGTGTCATGATGGCGATTGGGTCATGGACACGGGAGCGTCGTATCACGCCACTCCATATAGGAGGATCTTGTCATACCACGAAGACAGGTTTGGACTTGTGAAGATGGGCAACAAGGGGACGGCTGCAGTTGTAGGCATCAGTGATGTGCACTTGACAACGGAGCTTGGTGAGAAGCTCGTTCTCAAGGATGTGCGACATGTACCGAGTTTGCGCTACAACTTGGTTTCGGTAGGGAGGCTGGCGGATGATGGCTGTCGCAGTTTGTTTGGTTATAAAGATTGGATGCTTACGAAGGGTTCCAAACAGCTGGTTCGAGGAGATTTGTGTTGTGGCATGTACAGGCTCACGCCACTGAGGTGTACATGCAGGCCACAAATACCGAATGGAGGCTCGAGGGGTATTCGACAAGAGGTGGATCGTCGGAAACTTGTCTTGGAGGGACTTGGAGATACTTTGAGGATTACAGATGATTCGGTTCGTCGAGACAAAGCAACGAATGGTGATGAGTCAAAGATTGAGGGTCAGTCTGTCGGTCCCATGACAGCTGGTCGGTCTCCAGGTGGGGGTTGTTCCATGGATCCGATTTTGGTAACAGATGGTTTGCCAAAGCTTCATGGAGCGACATTGGTTTCAGCAGTTCGAGGCCAGGGAGGAGATCAAGGTTTGCAGCAAACTCAATATGAGGTGGGAGCATCATCATTCACACAGTCCAGGAGGGGCTGTGGGTCATCGACGACATCCACAATGCATGATGTTCTGCTCGAGGACGCATGTGTATGAGGGAGCTTCAGGTTCGGACACGAAGGTGGGCAGATTCAGAAGTTCGAATCTCAGGAGAATCGCACCGTCCGCTTGGTTGGGCCACCTAAGAGTAAAGAATCTCGTCGGAATGTTAACACGTTTCGGTGGAAGACAGAAGTCGGGGACAGGCAGTCGAGACTCACGGTGAGGCTGATAGTCAGGAACTTCGGTCTTGACCGTGTCATCGATATCTGCAGGATCCCAATTGTGCAGTAGGTGCTACGTATAACAGATAGTGTCGACGTGACGGTCGAGGAGCTGGAGACGACAAAAGATGCAATGCAGCTCGGGGGATCGGAGATCGATGGCATGGGGGAGAAGGAATTCTGTCGCGGGACGACAAGCATGGAGTCCAGTTGAGAAGCTATGGGGTTAACATCCTCTCATCAGACTGGAGGGGGAGGTTGTTGGGGTCCAGTCTGAATTTAGTGAATTTTGGAGCCCAAATATGGTCAAAGATTTGATTTCATATAATTTGAAAATCTACATTAAATGTAAGATTTGACTAGATTTCAAATTTGTATCAAATATTTAATTTGACCATATTTGGACGTCCATAATTGGTGTTGGACTATTTTATGTGGGATATGATTCTTATTTTAATGTTTTCTATTTAGAAAATCCTATTATGACCTAAAATATGATTTCTCATCCTATAAATATAGAAGGAGAGTGGAGGCACAAAGATAGCACAAGTTGGAGATTCGGGGTGCTCGTCCACAGAAAATTTAAGAGAAAGTCCATGCTTTGCTCTTAGGACTTCGCCATCCAAGACAGAAGGAAAAAATAGATCTGATCGAGGAGTTGTCCCCTTCGCTCAGGGAGATTTCTACGGGTTAGTGAGTGATTTCAATTGTAATCTCTTTCTTTTCTTCTTGAGTGTGGTAAGGAGGTTGAATCTATTAGGACAAATGGTTCAATATTGATTTTGTCAATCTTGTAATTTCACCTGAGTTATAAAGGTTGTGATTTGTCCAGGTGACGTAGTCACCGCCATATACTTGTCTTTATCTATGCTTGGTGTTCGTTAGACAAGGGGTTGGTTATCTCATGTGGGTTGGCCTAAAGTTTCCGCTGTGGGCACTTTCAGACACGGTGTCGGAACGCTTGCAAGACGTGTCCGATTCTCAACAGATATCGGATAGCTGTCCAAAAAAAAAATCTCAGTTGTTCATTTGGGTACCAGAATTATAATTGAACATTCAAAAATCTAAACAAGCAGACTGACCTTTTGAAGAAGACTGAACCACCACAACATGCACTGTACTGTTATTGGGTGGAAGATGTAAACGAAGGGGACAGAGTTGCCCATTTAGTGGGTTCTTCGTGCACAAAATTATACCGCTAAGCTCAGTTTCCTCCTCCAACTTCTCAGTCAATTCCTCAACACTCGTTCCTTTGAAGATGAAAGAATGCTCCTCAGAATTATCCACACTGCCATTGTCTTCTGCAATTACATAGTAGATAGTCCTACCGTCGGACTTTTGAGGTGAATCACTGAAAGACTGCAGCCAAAAGAACAGCAAGGATAAGGAATAAACATCATAGCTCTTAACAATAACATATAAGACTATACAAGTCGATACAGCTACATATGAGAAAATAAGATACATACATTCAAGAAAGGTGAGCACAAAATCAAATAGAACCAAACTAATGTTTCAAAAAAAAATAAAGAAGAAAAGAAGAGTAGTATTTAGGACTAAAAGCAATAAGCTGACTGAAAAAGGAAAATTTACATGATTATAAGAGGTTAACTGATGGCTGCAAGGTGAAATAATACAGCAATTACAAATTTAAGAACCTACCATACAAATGTGATGCATAGAGGTGATGTGGAAGGTAATGGTGACAGGGATAGAAATAAAGACATCGGGATGGGAAAATCTCCTTGAAACAAAGAAAATGATATGAATAATTTCTCTCTCTTTCCCTTCTGCTCTCCTTGAAAACAAACAAGGAAAGCAGTCTTCAGTTCCTAAGGGCGAGATACGCCCTTAAGTTTCAATAGAAAAGGAAAATTGGAAGAATAATAAGTTCAATAAAAACTGAAGTGAAATAGTCCAAAAAACTGAACAAAAATCTTTACAGGACCTTTGGGGTATAGATAATTAACGGCATTGTCTTAACATAAGTAAAATTTGGAATAAACACGTTACACTAATTAAAAATGACAATAAAATGGCTGCATGTACAAGAACATATTACATTCGGACAAATGACTAGAAGATAAAATAAAATAAGGCACACTTTAAACTTTCGGGTGCAATATCAATAAAAAAAAAAGGAAAAGAGAAGAAATGCATTTTTTTTTATCTTACTACAATGAAGCTGAGATTTTTTCCTGGACTTGGAGACTTGAAAAAAGAGAGTTATCCCTTCTATTTTTCCTCACATTGCTTAAAGCCAACTCATTGTAATCAAATCAACATAAACTAACTTATCTACTCAATTAAAAATAAAGTTACCATTCAAGCAACTTCAACCAATTCCTTCAATTGTCATATTTTCCCTCACTTTTGCTTAAAGCTAAACTCATCGAGTTTTACATCCTTTGATAAAACTGACACAAACGGCTCAAGTCTGAATAAGAAACACCAAAATGACATACCCTATAAACAGCTTCACGAAGAAAGGGAACAGGGAAGAGAAAGCAAAGCAATCTCTATCGGTATCTTCCTGTCTTTAACCTCATCCAGCTTTTGATCTTTGGCTTAAACTGGGACAAACTAGCTACGAATCCAAGTACAATATGAGAAAGAGGAGCACAATCTCATATTCATATAGATTTTCTTGGTCTGTTGCTTGAAGGATAGACACAAAAGCAAACATGACAAGGATGAGCAAGCAACACAATTTCCTGTTGTTATATCCCAGCATTCAGGTCAAGCAAGTGTAATTTGTTCCATAGAACAAGAAATAAAATCAAAGGAAGCTAAATTGTCTCCTACTCCTTGCAGCAACCAAACAAAGAAAACTGAATCTTCAACTCCTTGCATCAAATCCATGCCACTATAAGTTGAAGGCAATGCAAACCACAACAAAATAGGTTCCACGTAGTGTCTTGTTGCTCTATCCATACACTTGCGACATAGTTCCTAATTGCAGAAAGCTACCACCTTTCTTCTAGTGAAGAAAGCTGCAAACTTTCCTCTAATTGTCCGTCCCTAACAAACAAAGCTACAAACTTTCTCCTAGTTCTTGAACCCAAATGGTTCCTTAGAAACAATTAGGTAAAAAACACATCAAATATAAAGCTACAAACTTTTCTCGTTTATTTATTTACCTCGTCCACCGACACGGAGTCCGAGTCCAGCCTCCCCATCATCGGCGGGGGCGGCGGCGGGGGCGGCAGCGGGCGGTCCGGATCGTCCCAGTCCCCCCACCTCCCCGACCCCTCGGCGTCCGTCCTCATCTCCACGATCTCCACGTCCCACAGCACCCAGTCCTGGGTCGAGGTCCGGTGCGGGATGTCGTGCGTGATCGAGTTCCGCCACGGCGGGAGGCCCCCGTTGGCGCGGAGGAAGTGTCCGTACCTGGTCTTGAGCCTGACCTGGATTCCTTCCCTGACGGGCTCCCACTCGACGGAGGAGTCGAGGCGGGCGGGGAGGGTCTGGAGGACCTTGCGCCCGGTCATGCCGAGGAGGAAGGGCTCGGAGGAGGCGGTGAGGTAGCGGCCGAAGCAGGACTTGAGGCGGAGGACGGAGGGGGAGGAGGGGGAGGGCTCGACGGACCACCGGGAGGCCTTGTGGCTGGCGGCGTTGCGCTCCTGGAGGACGTGCTCCTCGTCGTCGTCGGCGAGGAGGTACTTGTCGTGGTGGGAGCGGAGGCGGACCACATTCGCCGATCGGAAATGCTCCATCCCTGACGGTTGATTGGAGGGAGGGAGGGAGGGAGATGGAGAGAGAGAGAGAGAGAGATGAAATGGGGGAGGAAGGAAAAGTAGGGGCTGTGTTTGACCAAGGGGCTGTCTCTGTTCGAGCGTTACATGCATTAATATGTCCTAGAGAAGAGCAGAAGAGGAGTTACATCTTAACGTTACGAGTAAAACTTTACAGATGGCTGTATTTGACACAGCCACTGTATGACATGTGGACCACCTATATTTATATAGAGGTGGCCCACATGTCATACAATGTGTGTATCAAAATTTTGATACAGCCTAACATTACCATTATCAACTCTATTAATTCCGATATTTTCTACAAAATAATTTTTTTTGGGATATCAATGATGAGCGCTAACATACATCTATTCTACTATATAATGTCAAATGTAGACTTCATCATAAAAGTTTGGTTTTGTTAACATATGTCTTAAGGACACAAGTTAACATATTAAAAAATATATATTTTATATTGTTATTCCAGTCAGCACATTTGTCAATGCACCTTTCACATTTATCAATATACATTTCAAATAAAATGTACATTGATAAATGTGTTAGTGGTATGACCAATATAGAATGCACATTTTTAATGTGTTAACATGTGCCCATTAGAACACATGTTTACCATTCATTATATTTACTAATTAAAAATATTAATTAAAATTAATAGGGGATATCTAGGTAACTACAAGAGTTTCCTTTGGTAATTACAACAACTCTTAAATGCATTGAGTATCTAAAAATGAGACATTAAAAAATAGACTTTGTTTGCATCATTTATTCATTGAAAAATGAACAAATTTTGACTACAAGTGTCTTTTAATCTTTTTAATAATAAATACGTGTAACACACGTATACATATTGTTAGTCCAGAGGCTTAATCAAAGATGGAAGAACGCGTGGTCGAGATCAAATGTTCACACAAGTTTTCACTCTGACTATTCTCGATTTCCACGAAGAACTATATAATAATTCTGATTACAACTAGCTCTCAAGATTACAAAGGAATCAGAAAAAATAAACTTCACGTTCTTCCTTACACTCGCAGTTGCAGACGAACAGAACGAAATTACAACTAGAAGATGAGAAGAGAAAGGAGAAGAAAATCTGCTTGCTGGGGTGATGAAGATCGTCGTTGCTCAAAGCAAGATTCGCCCCACACGATCTGCTCCCAGGAACAAGCAAGTTCACTTAGAACTTCTGAAACGCTCGATGTCACCTCCTTGCTTGGACTCGCACGAACTTCCTGGACTTTAATGACGGCTCCAGCAATCTCTCTCTTCCTCTCCCAATTTTTGAAGTAAGTCCTCAAATGTGGTTTAAAGAGAGTATTTATAAGCATAGGGAGAAATCCCTAATCCTAATCCTGGCCGTCCATCAATTATAAAAAGATTGTAATAAATTTAATTCATATCCCACAAGATTTGAATTAATTAAATTTAAATCTCATATGAATGATTTGAATTAAATTCAAATCCCACATGATTAAATTTAAATCCTACATGATTGGAATGAATTAAATTCAAATCCCACATGATTAATTTAAATCCTATATGATTGGAATGAATTAAATTCAAATCCCACAAATATCGGATTTAAATTAATGACTCAATCTTTCCATAACTGATTAAATCTATCCGATAGCAGCAGACTCGTATGCAACTGCTCATGTGGCCCCGCAAGCAACCGCTCATGTCGCAGCGCATGCAACCGCCCATGCGGCCAAGCATGCTGTCAACCCATGTAGCCAGCCCATGCGGCCATCCCATGCGACCGCTCATGCGACCGCACATACGGTCATGCATGTGGCTCGCGCATATCCGAGCGCATGAGCGCAATAAATGCGCACAAGCGCCATGCGACGATGCTGACGTGCTAAGTGTGCCAACAAAGCGCCACTTTGCGCCCTTGAGCCCGAGCCCGAGTCCGATTTTGAGTCCGAGTCGCTAAGCCCTTTTGGGGCTTAGCTCCTATGGATATAATTCCAAGAGTATGACAAAAAGCATAAATGCTTTCATGAGGAGTTAATCTTTTTTCTCCTAGAAAAATACCCCCACATGGCACCCATATGCCCCACACATGTCACGTCCCAATCCCGTAAAGGCCGATCGTCCTCACTTGGTCCCTATGGAACCGATCGTCCTCGCTTGGGCGCGATGTCATGCCAGACTAAGTTACGCTTGCACCAGGCATAGTACCTGCACAAGACACAATTAGACAAAAATATACATATATAGAGGCACATAATTCAAAATGCAGAGAACCAAAGTTGAACACATTTGATAGGAACACAAAATACTTTCTTTATTGAAAACATGAAGATTGATTACAAAGTACTTGCTTGTCTGATTACAAAATATGCCATAGATGACTACATCCCTTTTTACAAACCCAAAAATTAGCCATAACGTCCAAGCATCATATCCTTTTAGTAAGACCAAAATCAAAATACCTAGCAGAAGAAGAGCTTGCACACATGAGAGGAAAGCTTAGGGAAGCAGCACGAGCACAGTTCCGCTTGAAGGGATACGCTCATAAAGCTTCAAAATACTTACCAAACTCTCGCTACCAGAACCTGAAAATTTGCCCACAAACGTGGGTCAGCACTATAACATGCACTGGTGAGCGACCGTGGCCAAACTCACATTGAAATCCACACTAAGTATACAAGTGGAACTAGCATTACTATTGTATGATCTTTCTAGTTATCTAGTTTCTTTTTAACAATTCATGCAAGAAACATAAATGATAGATTGAACCATGCAAATGATAATTTCTTACCCACCGTCGAACGGTTATTTCTGCAGCAGACACATAAGTTAGCAACAATATGCATATATGTATAAACTGTTATATCTATCATTTGCATCAAACGGTTAGGCTTACAAGAAAAAAAAAAACCTAGCATGCGACCTAACTACATGATGGTACCCGAGTATTGGATCTCCAGGATCAACAAGTGGAACTTCATGCCCAAGCTTGCTAATGACTTATTACCCTTCTCGTAAATCAAGGACTCTATGCCTCAGGGTATCCAGATCTCTCCCAGGCCGAACGATCCCCAGTGCCCTAGGGACCGCTCGAGAGATAAACCTTGTGCACAAGTTATCAGACCAATGCATGAATGCAAGTTTCTATCAGATAAAGTACTATCATGCAACTGATGAATGATGAACAAGCAAGTCTAACTTTTATCTTGTTTCAAGATCAAGTCAGGAGGTTTCCAGCAGTATTTTTCAATATGCAGCATATAACCAGGGCAGGTAAGTGTAGCGCCCCGTTCTTCCGGTGCGGAGAGCGCGGCTAAGAAACACAAGACGGTATCGTTCGATCGGGATAGATTGAATTAAGAACTCGTCCTCGTTATGGATTTATTTCTTCGAAATAGATTCCCATATTCAGTGGACTGTGCCCCAAGGATCGGCTTAGCGGCAGAGTCAGGAGGGACCTCTCCGCTGCTATCTTTTATTGCCTCGGTTTTCGATGTCGCTTGTTGCTTTCGTGCTTTGAGTTGGTTTTGGGATTCGCTCGTTTTTCTTGAACGGTTTCGATGGTTTTCATTGTTTTCGTTCATTGACTTGCACTTCTATTCCGAGATTGGAAAGAGAGGAAGAAGTATTAATCGAGCTGTTCGTGTGCAGGTGAACGAGCAGTAGGCGGCTTGCGAGCGGAGTCATGAAGCGCCTCTTTCCTTCTTCTTTCCAAAAATCTAAGTGAGTGGCTACCAACCCGATTAGCTAGCCCTGCTTCCAAGCTTCACTCCTTCGCCCCGATCAAACGATACCAAATAATAATAAAAGAAACCAAGATAAAAGAGAATAGACTTGGTTCTTATGCTTGTCAATCAAATATGTGAACTGTTATCATACTGTATGCTAGTTCGTTCATAACTGTTCTATAAATCATGCTAAGTATGGAACACCTTGTATGCGCTAAACTGTTCATAGAGGCTATGTTAAATAAATCATGCAATACCGACTGTCCCGTACTACTGTTTGCCTCAACTGCATGAACTGTTAACTTAGCAAACGTACTGTTCGATCACGGACAACTTGTGCACAAGATAACTGGTTTTTGCGGACGGTCGCTGGGGCACTGGCACCGATCCGGTCCGGACGGAACCCTACTGTATAGTCAACTGTACTAGACGGAATGGCTTGTAGCACCCACCGTACTTTCGCTGGAACCTATTCTCGTCTATGACTAGTGTCCTTTATGGCAAATGCCAGTGATCCATTGTATATTTAAACCTGTTGCATACTAACTTGTGTCTTCGTGGCAGGGAAGGCATGGTAAGTATTGTGCAGGTAATTCGGACGGTCAGGTAAAATCCACCTAACGGTGGCACGTTCATTTCAGTAAATTCTATATGCTGCTTACTTGTAAATGAACTAAGACAAGATAGAAACCCACAAAATATGCATGCTTCACTAAACAACGTGTTGATTGGTATAGTCAGGCTAGCTCGCCTTCACCAGCAAGTTTCGATATGCTGACCCTCGTTGAAACAGGTTCTCCGTACCAAGGCGAACCGAGCGAGGAGCTGAAGTCGTCTACCCGATCCAGTCCAACTGTTGGCGCATCTTCACCGCGCCCCCTGAAGCATTTGAAGACAGGAGCTGCAACTCTTCATACACAAATGCAGCTCCGTGGCAAAGCTATCCTCCAGCCAGGAGGTCTTTATCATTTTGAGTTTATAAAAGGATGTAATGTACAGGACTGCTATCTCATTTTGAGTCAACCCTTTTGTAAGCCGTTCGGCATATTAGCTGACTCGTTCAAGAGTTTGTAATAGATGTTCATTATCAATAAAGAGAACTTTTCTATGTTTCAAATCTGTGTTTCAATTTATCTGCGTACTCTGAATATGTGCTTGCTATGCAAATCATTAAAGCCTTGTGCGGGCGCAACCCCAGGCCCGTACGGCGGTCACGATTCGGGGGACGCCTCAAGTGATTCTACGGAATTGGGTCGTGACATAGTGGTATCAGAGCACAGATTCAAAGTTTCTTAGACTTCGTGCTGGAAAAGTTCCTTTAACGATCAAATTCCTGTGCGAACTCTTGAACTCGCTAGGCCAAAATGAGATACGTTCATGCAATAAGTCCATAATACATTATGATCCTAATGTAATTTACCTTCTTTTGAAGGAATGGCTCCAGCGCAATCTGCAGCACAAACTCCGGACGAAACGCAAGGCCAAGAAAGTAGTTCGGATACTTCGGGAAGTTCAAAGAGCCAGCGAGCCGTGCCAAGCATCGATCCCGTCCAACGAATGTTGCAGATATTGGAGGCAAACCAACAAAGGGACGAGGCTCGCTATGAACGGGCCGAGAAGCGGGCGAAAGAGAGTCAGCTCAAGTTTCAAGACAATATAGAAGCACGATTCTCAGTCCAACAGAAGCAGGTAGATACCCTACAGCAGATCGTTCAGACTTTGGCATCCAACCAGTCCGCGGCAACGCCAGCGACTCCGGTGGAACAGCCCGTGCTTGAAGTAGAGACGCCGCAAATACCAAGGACGAGGGACGTGACTGCCTTCGACTTTGGCCACTTTAAGAAAGTCTGCAATACCCCATTCAACGGGACTGAGGACCCAGTTGTAGCTCTAGATTGGTTGGCCGAACTTGAAGATCACTTCGCTCTGCTAGAGGTCCCCGAAGATAAGCGCGTCTCCTGCGCGCAACTACAGCTTCGCCTCAACGCACACGATTGGTGGGACGTGCATCGACGATCTCTCCAATTTGATCACGGAGAGGAGGCGATCTCGTGGACGACTTTTTGTGCCGCGTTCGAAGAGGAGTTTGTACCCCCTCCAGTACAACGTCAAATGGAAAACGAGTTCGTGCAGCTGCGGCAAGGCAGCATGACAGTTAAGGAGTACTCCGCCGAATTCAACCGACTCTCCAAATTCGCTAGGGCCTATTTACCTGATGCAGCGAGTCGAGCTAGAAGGTTTGAAGGTGGACTACGCCCTGCCATCCATTCGCACGTAGCCGTTCCTCAGTATCGTACGATGCGTGAAGTCATGAATCACGCCCTATCTCTCGAACCACTCTATCCTCACGTTCCTGCCGGCGCTGTGCATACCTACACTCACAAACGCCAAAGCAACGACAGAGGAAACAACGCTGCAAAGCGTCCGAATAATGGTGGCAAGCATGGAGAAAAGTTAGACAAAGTATGCCATTTCTGTAGGCGGCCTGGGCACGCAATAGATAAGTGCTGCCTGAAACTTGGGTTATGTTTAGTTTGCGGTGAAGCAAACCATACCGTTCATGACTGTCCACTGAGCCGCCTTAACCGTCGTCCTGAACGAAATGCTCCCTAACGGTAGGTCCTATTCTTAAGTTTCGGGACGAAACTTCCAATTAGTTGGGTAGGATGTAGCGCCCCGTTCTTCCGGTGCGGAGAGCGCGGCTAAGAAACACAAGACGGTATCGTTCGATCGGGATAGATTGAATTAAGAACTCGTCCTCGTTATGGATTTGTTTCTTCGGAATCGATTTCCATATTCAGTGGACTGCGCCCCAAGGATCGGCTTAGCGGCAGAGTCAGGAGGGACCTCTCCGCTGCTATCTTTTATTGCCTCGGTTTTCGATGTCGCTTGTTGCTTTCGTGCTTTGAGTTGGTTTTGGGATTCGCTTATTTTTCTTGAACGGTTTTGATGGTTTTCATTATTTTCGTTCATTGACTTGCACTTCTATTCCGAGATTGGAAAGAGAGGAAGAAGTATCAATCGAGCTGTTCGTGTGCAGGTGAACGAGCAGTAGGCGGCTTGCGAGCGGAGTCGTGAAGCGCCTCTTTCCTTCTTCTTTCCAAAAATCTAAGTGAGTGGCTACCAACCCGATTAGCTAGCCCTGCTTCCAAGCTTCACTCCTTCGCCCCGATCAAACGATACCAAGTAATAATAAAAGAAAAGATAAAAGAGAATAGACTTGGTTCTTATGCTTGTCAATCAAATATGTGAACTGTTATCATACTGTATGCTAGTTCGTTCATAACTGTTCTATAAATTGTGCTAAGTATGGAACACCTTGTATGCGCTAAACTGTTCATAGAGGCTATGTTAAATAAATCATGCAATACCGACTGTCCCGTACTACTGTTTGCCTCAACTGCATGAACTGTTAACTTAGCAAATGTACTGTTCGATCACGGACAACTTGTGCACAAGGTAACTGGTTTCTGCGGACGGTCGCTGGGGCACTGGCACCGATCCGGTCCGGACAGAACCCTACTGTATAGTCAACTGTACTAGACGGAATGGCTTGTGGCACCCACCATACTTTCGCTGCAACCTATTTCGTCTATGACTAGTGTCCTTTATGGCAAACGCCAGTGATCCATTGTATATTTAAACCTGTTGCATACTAACTTGTGTCTTCGTGGCAGGGAAGGCATGGTAAGTATTGTGCAGGTAATTCGGACGGTCAGGTAAAATCCACCTAACGGTGGCACGTTCATTTCAGTAAATTCTATATGCTGCTTACTTGTAAATAAACTAAGACAAGATAGAAACCCACAAAATATGCATGCTTCACTAAACAACATGTTGATTGGTATAGTCAGGCTAGCTCGCCTTCACCAGCAAGTTTCGATATGCTGACCCTCGTTGAAATAGGTTCTCCGCACCAAGACGAACCGAGCGAAGAGCCGAAGTCGTCTACCCGATCCAGTCCAACTGTTGGCGCATCTTCACCGCGCCCCTTGAAGCATTTGAAGACAGGAGCTGCAACTCTTCATACACAAATGCAGCTCCGTGGCAAAGCTATCCTCCAACCAGGAGGTCTTTATCATTTTGAGTTTATAAAAGGATGTAATGTACAGGACTGCTATCTTATTTTGAGTCAACCCTTTTGTAAGCCATTCGGCATATTAGTTGACTCGTTCAAGAGTTTGTAATAGATGTTCATTATCAATAAAGAGAACTTTCCTATGTTTCAAATCTGTGTTTCAATTTATCTGCGTACTCTGAATATGTGCTTGCTATGCAAATCATTAAAGCCTTGTGCGGGCGCAACCCCAGGCCCGCACGGCGGTCACGATTCGGGGGACGCCTCAAGTGATTCTACGGAATTGGGTCGTGACAGTAAGCATTCATGATAAAACTAGTAAGATAGCAGTTCTATACTTGAAGCATGCAATAATGATTCTTTTAGCTTATCTTGTTAGTGAGGCAATATTGATGTAGTGAACTAGAGATTATTTATTAGGACGTACAGACTAAAGGATTCATCGAAGGGCCAAAGCCACTGACCGATTGAATCAATGAGAGGATGTGGAAGCCTTATGCAACGATAACTCCTTGGTTATGCGTCCTAAAATTGCAATAATACTTGCTTAGCATCCATTGATCTCTTTCTCTTACAATTCGAAAAGAATGCGCAAGCGAGAAAATGAATCATGAAAACCAAGTCATCAAAAGCAAGACAAAATACAAAGCAACACAAAACCAAGTAGCAAAACTACCAACAAAAACTCTTGGACTTATTTCAATATAAACCGTTACGTCAGTTTGAAGGATTCATTGTATTTCGTCCGTGTTGATTTGGCGGTAAGGTTTCTCCGAGACTCGATTCTCAACCAAGTCAAAGTAACAAGTATTACATAAGTAAACCGCTAGAAGCTCGAAATTACACCATACCCTATGTGCACACCTCAACTCATATAAAGTATTATATTGAGATACCCACTTGGTGGTGTAGCCAATGTGGGACTATTTTTCTTAGTCCATAGGCAAAAATACCAACAATCCCCTACATATCTCAATATATGGGTTGAGCGTTCCCCACAATGACTGCCCATCATGTATTAGGATAGATGTCGTTTCGACTTGAATCTTCCCGCATGGGTCAAATAATAATATGATACAAGAATGGAGTAAGCCTTGAATTCTGCACCATAGTTACAATTCTTTCCACTCACACAATGACATCAACTGTGTTTTCGGTTGCACATTGAAGGCTCTGTACATGCCTGATTTTGGTGTATGTATTTTGGTTGTCTACAAGTTTTCTCTCAAGAGACGGCTTGTATCTCTTTTCATACAATATATGTGAGTTAAAGAGTCATTGGCATGAAGCATTGTGCTTCCTTGCAGCGCTACGCCGCTATGACATGGCCTTCTACTAAGGTTCACTCCCTCATGTGGTGTCATCTACTGTAGCATGAGGTTTACTCCATCTTTATAGTGCCAAACTATCCAGCATGAAGCCTTGCGCTTCCTTTGCGGTGTTATTCCATTGTGACTTGGCTCACGAAGCCGAGGTTCACTCCCTCGTGTGGTGTCATATTACTATAACATGAGGTTCACTCCCTCTTTGTAGTGCTGCCTACCACTCTTTATTCTACAGCATTAGGCTACCAGCTTATGTGCGGTGATACGCCGCTGTGACATGACTTAATGCCGAGGATTTACATATTTTACCTCTTGGTGGTGTCACGCCACTGTAGCATAGGATCTCATTCTGTCACGCCCCGCTCCCAGAATACTGGATAATTACGGGGACTGACATGGCCAACCGCACCTTACAAAATACCGAAGTAAGCCGCAATGTGTTAAGGTTGTCTAGAAGACAGATGTATGAACTCTAGCATGCTATGACGTTAGTCCTAAGGCCGACAGATCCTATTATCTCAATCCGACAACATAAGTACAAGAGTATATCATACATGAAAGTAAATAGGCGTTCCAAATTATATGTCACATATGATCATGAAGCTAGTGAATACAAAATGCTGCACTAACAGAGTTTAAATATACATGATCAATATACCAGCCATGGTCTAATATATACATCATGTTGACCGTAGTCAGAGAAGTAATCTCAAAATAAGGGGCTAACACTGCTTCTTGCTAAAATACCACAAAAGGAATAACACTACGAGGGTGAAGGAAAAAAACCCACTCGCGAGCTTCGGTCGCAGTTCTACGAGTGTGAGCCATCTTGCTGGAAGGGCGGTGGATCCTGATTCTCTTCGGGGTAACCTGGCCATGCAAAGCCAGTGGGGTCAGAACCCCAAGCAACAAGTACCATAAATGAGCTCGAGGTGATAGACCAAACACATCACAACATAGACCAAACACATCACAACATAAGCAATCATATAAGAAATAAATATAGATTGAGACTTGTATGGTACCAACGTACTTGTTTTAAGAATAATACTGGAAGAACTAATAATAAGAGCAAAAATGAAAGTAAGGCGACGAGCGGCAATAGAGCATATAAACTACTCTGGATCAGGACCATAACCCTTAAACCAAATAAGGACAGGGGTTGCATACCCTCACCCGAGCAGAACTTAACACCCTAACCATGCACCGAAGAATAAATTAAAAGGACGAGCTTAACAAATAGGCAAACATTGCACGTCCAAACATGCCTACGACTTGCTATAATTAACTAACTAGGGTTATCACAAACCTAGTTACTAATAAATGCATACTTTGAAGAATATCGCTACCACCGGCACTGCAGTTAACCCGGATGACCAAGGGTACGCTTGCCTAGTACTTATAATGCATATCACAAACAATGATGGATAATGAACTAAAGCAGATAACTAATTGCATAACACAACATAAAGTAAGCATAAACTGACTTTTGAAGATATAAGTAAATTTTTGTAAATGAGATTAGTTTATAAACAAAAAGTTTTTGTAAAATGGAACTAATTTTGTAAACATAAAGAGATTTTGTAAGTGAAACTGATTTTTGTAAACATAAAGAGGTTTTGTAAGTGAAACTGATTTTTGTAAACATAAAATTATCGGTAAATAGTCTGGTAACATCACTGAAACTGAAACATATATTGGAATGCATATACTGAAATATAAAACAATAACTTGTAGTGCCGCAACACGCATAAACTTGGTCAGTCATGGAGCCCTTGCCTAGCAGGGTTGTTCCATGTTGCATGGGGTGTCACGTCCCAAATCCCGAAAGGGTCGTTCGTCCTCGCTGGATCCTTTACGGAACCGATTCGTCCTCGCTAGGGGCGTGATGCCGTGCGAGCCTGGAGTTGCGCTCGCACAAGGCAAGAACTTGCAGTTTTAGGAACCCATTTTGAAACACAATTGATAAACACATTCACAGAGATTTGAACACAAATGCGGAAGAAACATGCTTTTTCATTGAATATTCAGAGTAATTTACATAGAGTTTACATTGATGCGCCTTCTCGGCTATTGAATTACATTACAAAAAGGTAACTCAAAATGCAGGGCGCGCTCCGTCAGATAGTCTACGTCGTTTGCACATTACGCCCTTGTATAGATTGAAGTCTTTGCCTCCAAAATGAACTGACTCCAGCTATACTTCAAAACAGAAGCGCTCCTAACGCCTCCTCGCTATGCTCTAGCGTTGCACCGTCTGAGTGCCTGAAATAGTTGCCCACAACGTGGGTTAGTACTTTACTTATACTGGTGAGCGGGATGAATCCCCCTCGACTAAATCGATACTAGCTTGTTAGGGGCGAGCATGCATTAAGATAGCTTCTATAAGGAAGCAAGTGAAATCAATTCATATCAGTTGCATGTTTTGATAGGAAATGAATAAAGCAGTGAATCCAACCAGTACACCGATTGCTTACTCAATCGATGCACGCCTTCCCTGAAACGAAACACAAGTATACTTACCATATGCACAAGACAATAAGTTAGCATGTGTTCTACACTATGCGATCATTGGTGTGATCGACACCTTAGGGACATATTTCAAGCTTAGCGACGTGCCCTATCTGTAACGCCCGCAACCGCTCGGAGCGTTACGCTGAGTCGGACTGAATAAATCAAATGCTGGTTACATTTGAAATGTCAGATTTCGGGAAGAAGGATTAATCGAGTTGGTTTCAATGTGCAGATGGCTAGCGGGATCGATGGAAATCAGGTGTTCGTTCCGAACAGGACTGAATAGCTGAATGGAAATGATAATGCCGTCTTCCTTAATCCGATCGGTCAGATGATTTGGAGAGCACGGCCTGCTCGTACGGTCATACCAGTTGAGTAGATCGCGCTTGCATCGGACCACGGGTTTAAGGGATTGGCCGTATCGGCAGGACAGGATGCCTAACGGGATCAATCAATGTGAGTGGGCTCTTTCCCTTCTCCTCTACTCCTTCATGCCTAATAATATGGAAAATACGTAAAGGCTTGAACACTTGGGCTGGAACATCGGGAAGCACTACACTGAGGCGTGCATAGCGTGGACGTCGTTGGCTTGGTAGGATTGTGGCTTGATTTGGTTTGCGCGTTGGATAGTTGGATACGATAGCTGGATTATTCATTTGAGGCGATCGGTTGTATTACTTGGGATTATGCTTGGACGGTTGGAATTATACAAGTTGGAATGATACAATTGAGGCAATGGGAATATCGAGAATATCGGGATTCGGGCGAGCGAACGTGCATCCGTGCGCGTGTATCACAAGGATGCTTTGTCTTGCAAAGCAGACAGTTGTGGTTCGAAACTGAACAACTGTATCGGCGAGGGCGTTGTGTCGTTTGATGGGGCATCGTGCCACGAATGTGACATTGTGCCACTGAAACGGCATTGTGCCATGGGTTTTGCTTCGAGCATAGGTGTTGCACCAATTTGGATTGTGTTGAGAAGAGGCTTCGTGCCTATGAAACACTTGATATTTTGATGCCTCGGGCTATGTTTTGAGGTCGAGATTTGGGTTCTTGGAAGGACATGTTGGAAGAATGGTTATGGATGTGTTGGTTGGATTATTGATAGAACGAGTCTAGGATCGCTTGGTGGGGCGAGAATGTTCGATCCTCTCGTCATACCTACGTGTCTGCATAGTCACGGACAACCTGGGTGGCACAGGGTTTGGTTTCCTCGAACGGGTGCTCCGGGGCACCGGGACCGTTCGGCCATGGAGGAGACAATTTGGGTATCGCGTTTTGGGTGCGGTACCAGCGGTTGGATGCGATTCAGGTGGGTTAGCTACTTAGCGCTGTTTCGAATAGAACCGTATTGATCTGTCCGATCAACGTCCTTTATGGCCTTTGGCCAGTGACTTCATATAAGAATAGATGTTGGCTTGCTTTACTTTGGTTGGTTTGTGCATCGTGTAGGCGCGGCCACCTTGCCTCGGCAAGAGTGTGCACTCGAGAGTGGGATATATAAACTTTGGTTCTGGATGGATATCGAGGCGAGACTGATGGTTCGATATGTTATCGTGCAAGCGATGACATTGAGTTAGACGGGTCGGCTATATAAACTGCTTGTCGTTTGGTTTGAGATTGAATGCTAGCATGCTTAAACTGCTTTACTGCTTTCCTTAACATGTCATCCATATGCCATGAAATGAATCTAGGATTCAACTAGAAAGATCACCATATAACTGTGTGCATTCACTATTTTACTTAGTGTCGGCTTAGGCGAGTGGGTTACCCCGCTCACCAGTACGGTTGTGTACTGACCCACGTTTGTGGGCAATATTTCAGGTACACAGACGTAGTGGCACTGCTTGGATATACGGGACAAGATGTATGAACTGTAAGTACCTTTGTGGGCTAGAGAAAGAGCAAGAGTTATTTCATCGTCTCCGTGGCATCGCCTTTGTGGCATTGACTCGGGGCATCTCATTTGGACCCTATCGTGAGCTTCGCTGCGTATACTCTGATTGTGTGCTTGGTACACAATACTTGACTTCCGCTGCAACTTGGTTGTTTCAATGATAACTTTTGGTGTTTGACAACATCGCCTTGTACGAGCGCAACTCCAGGCTCGTACGGCATCACGTCCCGATGGGAACGATTGTCCTGCGGGAGAGCTGTAAACGTGGTGATTCACGTTCAGCGGGGACTATCGAGCTTGCGGGAGATTGGGGCGTGACAAATTGGTATCAGAGCGCCCGGTTCATTTCTTCGGACTTGGTCCTTCGCTTCATCACAAACTCTAAATAGCTTCCGCGTGTCGTCTAGCTCTTGACTCTACTCGGTGCCGCATCGGATGTTTCATGCAATAAGTCTATTTATTGCTGGTTGTGGCTGTATATTATTCTTTGTTGGGTTGCCTTGGTTGGTTTTAGTAGGATCGCTTAGTCTCGTTAGGCGTTGTTGCATTCGTGCAGCAAGTTGGTTGGCGTTGTTGCATTTGTGCAACAAGTGTGGGCTTTCGTTGGCTTGGCTTGGCTTATCGTTTTGGGAGTTTCTGATTGCATCTGTGGATCTGTTGGCTGGTAGACGAGATTTGGTTATGCGGCATGTTTTGAGTAGAAACATTCGAAGAGAATATATCCTTGAACGAGTTGCTCGTCAAGCGATTGTGTTGGATAGAAGTTGGAAGTTTGGCTGTGGCGCATCGGTTGAGCAGGTTTGAGTTTGGCTCGGGAATATATGGATAAGTTGGTACGAGTTGCTCGTACAACAAAAGTGTGAAACCGTTGGGTATTGGGTTGGACTATTTGGAAGACGATCATTGCACGATTGCTCGTGTTGAGAAGGTATCAGACGGGTTGAGAAACAGTTGGATAATTCAAGCGTTGCCTGAGTTTTGTGTCAGACTCGAATTGGGAAAGGCATGATTATGCATAAGGGATGGTTCGAACGGATCTTGGATCTGTGAAGGAAATTATAATGCGAGTAGCGACTTGATTCGGAGTGGTATATAGGATACCACATTTTGAGCAAGGCATTGGAAATATTTTGGTTGGACATTCAATGGAAATTTCCTGAACGGACTCGTGAAACGAGAATACAAGTTGGTTGGTGCACGTCGGTTGAGTTGGGAAGAATGAAAATAGAGCAAGCGAATATTGAGTTGAGCATATCGTGAACGGACTGGTGCAAATGGAAAGCATCGTTGGGCTTAAGAGATGGATCGAATCGGAACAAACATTTGGGTTACGCTTGAGCAAAGCGATGGGATTATCGGAATGATAGCGAGCACGGACTATGATTTTGGGCAACGCATTTGAGCTGTTGGTTGAGCAACGAAACACGAACTTGGCTTGGAGGGACAATGCGATGGATTCACACAAACTTGAAAGATTTTGGATGTTGCTGCTCGTGAAGTTGACTCAGGTTTAGCGGAAATGGAATTTTGGGCAAGATGGTGCAACGATAGTAAACAGATTCTCCGGAAGACGAGGACGAACGTTTGAAGATAGCTAAATGTGATAGCAACGTCGGAACAAATCACTGCGTTGCTCGAGTAAGTTGGACGTGCATTGTGGGATGCAGCAAATGGATAAGAATTGGAGCAAGTCTTGGGTTTTGAGAATCATTGCAATTTGTAGTGCGAGAATCGAATATGTAATTCAGAAATTTGATGGATTCAGGACAGAACGGCGGATTGATGGAATAAGGTTTCAACGAGCGCGGTTCTCGGATTCGGAACTTCGCTCGGGTGAATGGTTGGATTTTATTCGGATTTGCAGATGAGATATAGCATGGTTTATAGTAACTGTCCATCGTGATGATTACAATTATCAAGCGTAGCTTCGGGACAGCTGACCCTAAGCGACCTTGCCCGCTGAATCGGATATGAATATGGTAGACCCATAGAACGACCCTTGAGGCGGCGTATTTGGGAATGCGTCGAGGGCAGATGTGAGCAATATGATTTGGCTTATTGACTGAGAGTTGGATTTGAGAGATCCTTGGGATAGCCTTCAGCTGAAGAAGCAGCCGGAAGACCGAAGCGATTGTGGGATTGGCCTAAGTCAACTGATGAGATTCAGAGTCGCAGATTTTTATCGATGGCATCGCCTCTGACTCATCGTGCCCTGGAAGGGAATAGCATTCATATGAATTAACGACTGTGAAACTAGCTCGTGAAGTTAAAGCAGCGGCTCGTTCAGATCAAATCCTTGCGAATACTGGAAGGGACAGATTTGCTTCAGATTTACAAGATGTCTCAGAACTTAGTCTGGGAAACGTGCTCATTCGTAAGGCGAAGGTGATATTCTATGCTTCGAGGCAGTAGAAGCAGCGCGAAGAACTATTTCATGCGCAACCTAAGAATTGTGGCGAGTGTGTCCACGTTGAAATCGTGGCGACACAAATCCCTTTGGCGTGGCGGCGAGATCTTCGTGGATCACACGAACCTCAATATAGATATCCACCCTGTGAGATTTTGAGATGGCAGGAATGTGTTGGACTGAGCTGATCTAAGCAAGTTGATATTTGGGTAAGTCGCATAGCTGGGGTAGATCAGTAGTGAGAATCGTTCGGTGCACGAGATAATATTTGGAGATGTTGCTAATACTGATTTCAGAAATAGTGGGATGGATTGAGCTGGAACACGAACTGATTGAGTCGGTGGAAAATCTGCATAATTGAGAATTGTTCTCGAGCGAATGTGTTGGAATGGAAATCGTGATTTGGTCCAATTGGGAGCAAAGCAATATGGACGCCTCGAACATAAAGATACCCTTGTAACTTGTTCAAATTTGCTATCGCAAAGCTCGGCTGAAATGCATGTATTTTAGGGACGCCTTAAATATATGTACGATCCAAAACTAGGCGATACGAGAAATTCGGGTTGAGCTGCAAGGAGGATGTGGGAATTCGTAAAATTTATTCGAGCGTTCAGCAGAACGAGATGTTGTGTCAGAAATAGTGAATATGAGAGTTGTATAGAGCAGATCTGTGAAATTGGATTGTGGAATGCTAGTAAGGAATGAGTACCAGCACGGTTCGTGGACGAACCTGATTCTAAGTGGTATATTATGTAACGCCCGCAACCGCTCGGAGCGTTACGCTGAGTCGGACTGAATAAATCAAATGCTGGTTACATTTGAAATGTCAGATTTCGGGAAGAAGGATTAATCGAGTTGGTTTCAATGTGCAGATGGCTAGCGAGATCGATAGAAATCAGGTGTTCGTTCCGAACAGGACTGAATAGCTGAATGGAAATGATAATGCCGTCTTCCTTAATCCGATCGGTTAGATGATTTGGAGAGCACGGCCTGCTCGCATGGTCATACCAGTTGAGTAGATCGCGCTTGCATCGGACCACGGGTTTAAGGGATTGGCCATATCGGCAGGACAGGATGGCTAACGGGATCAATCAATGTGAGTGGGCTCTTTCCCTTCTCCTCTACTCCTTCATGCCTAATAATATGGAAAACACGTAAAGGCTTGAACACTTGGGCTGGAACATCGGGAAGCACTACACTGAGGCGTGCATAGCGTAGACGTCGTTGGATTGGTAGGATTGTGGCTTGATTTGGTTTGCGCGTTGGATAGTTGGATACGATAGCTGGATTATTCATTTGAGGCGATCGGTTGGATTACTTGGGATTATGCTTGGACGGTTGGAATTATACAAGTTGGAATGATACAATTGAGGCAATGGGAATATCGAGAATATCGGGATTCGGGCGAGCGAACGTGCATCCGTGCGCGTGTATCACAAGGATGCTTTGTCTTGCAAAGCAGACAGTTGTGGTTCGAAACTGAACAACTGTATCGGCGAGGGCGTTGTGTCGTTTGATGGGGCATCGTGCCACGAATGTGACATTGTGCCACTGAAACGGCATTGTGCCATGGGTTTTGCTTCGAGCATAGGTGTTGCACCAATTTGGATTGTGTTGAGAAGAGGCTTCGTGCCTATGAAACACTTGATATTTTGATGCCTCGGGCTATGTTTTGAGGTCGAGATTTGGGTTCTTGGAAGGACATGTTGGAAGAATGGTTATGGATGTGTTGGTTGGATTATTGATGGAACGAGTCTAGGATCGCTTGGTGGGGCGAGAATGTTCGATCCTCTCGTCATACCTACGTGTCTGCATAGTCACGGACAACCTGGGTGGCACAGGGTTTGGTTTCCTCGAACGGGTGCTCCGGGGCACCGGGACCGTTCGGCCATGGAGGAGACAATTTGGGTATCGCGTTTTGGGCGCGGTACCAGCGGTTGGATGCAATTCAGGTGGGTTAGCTACTTAGCGCTGTTTCGAATAGAACCGCATTGATCTGTCCGATCAACGTCCTTTATGGCCTTTGGCCAGTGACTTCATATAAGAATAGATGTTGGCTTGCTTTACTTTGGTTGGTTTGTGTATCGTGTAGGCGCGGCCACCTTGCCTCGGCAAGAGTGTGCACTCGAGAGTGGGATATATAAACTTTGGTTCTGGATGGATATCGAGGCGAGACTGATGGTTCGATATGTTATCGTGCAAGCGATGACATTGAGTTAGACGGGTCGGCTATATAAACTGCTTGTCGTTTGGTTTGAGATTGAATGCTAGCATGCTTAAACTGCTTTACTGCTTTCCTTAACATGTCATCCATATGCCATGAAATGAATCTAGGATTCAACTAGAAAGATCACCATATAACTGTGTGCATTCACTATTTTACTTAGTGTCGGCTTAGGCGAGTGGGTTACCCCGCTCACCAGTACGGTTGTGTACTGACCCACGTTTGTGGGCAATATTTCAGGTACACAGACGTAGTGGCACTGCTTGGATATACGGGACAAGATGTATGAACTGTAAGTACCTTTGTGGGCTAGAGAAAGAGCAAGAGTTATTTCATCGTCTCCGTGGCATCGCCTTTGTGGCATTGACTCGGGGCATCTCATTTGGACCCTATCGTGAGCTTCGCTGCGTATACTCTGATTGTGTGCTTGGTACACAATAGTTGACTTCCGCTGCAACTTGGTTGTTTCAATGATAACTTTTGGTGTTTGACAACATCGCCTTGTACGAGCGCAACTCCAGGCTCGTACGGCATCACGTCCCGATGGGAACGATTGTCCTGCGGGAGAGCTGTAAACGTGGTGATTCACGTTCAGCGGGGACTATCGAGCTTGCGGGAGATTGGGGCGTGACACTATCAGCCCGGGTAGCAAGCCCTGCTGGAGGTCCCGCTAAGCATCATGACGAGCACGAATCAAATATTTCCCTCCGGATCGATACGGTTCCAGTGCCCCGGAAAGCCGTTTCGAGAAAAGCCAAACCCTGTGCACAAGTTATCCCAGACCATGCAAATGCATAAAATAATTCATATTACATACAATGCATTTAGGAAAATAGAAGAAGTAAGCAGCACATATATATATATATCTCATGCAACAGTTATATTTTCCAAGCGGTGTTCCGATACAGTTATCCCATAAGTTCAAACTCTAACCGAGGCACTAGGCCGCCATCAACAACCAACTTCCTTTTCTCAAAACCTCAGATTATATTACAAGCAAGCATATGATAATTTAGCCTACAAAATCCTAAGTTCATTTCTTAGTGGCTGGCATGCCTGTGGCTAAGGATTTCCTAGGCGTCCAACCGGGCATCATCGAGTGAATGATTGAAACTTAGAGATGTTGGCATGAAGAAGTAGGAAAGAAGGGACCAAACCACTCACTGGTTAAGGAAAAAGGTAGCTGAAACACAATTCCTGCCTAGCGACGATCAAACGTCAGTTACGCGGACCTGAAACAGCACGAGCACCGAGTTAGAAATCTTGCCTATCCTTCCTTGCCGAACTCCCCAAAACCTCAAAATCCAAACGATAAAACCAGCAGCGAAAACCAAGCAAATCGAAAGCAACACAAATCCCGAACCTCAAAACGACAATCAAGAAAACCAAGCAACCAAAACACGAAAACTATTGGACTCGTTTCAATAGAGTCCTTTCCATGAGTTGGAAAGGATCATCGCATTTTGTCCGTGGCAAAGATGCCAAGATCTAAGCTACGACTCAGACGGATTAGCCACAAGCCCAATTACGTAGTGCTCGTCCCGGTCGGATCGGGATTTGAGGTACTACATGGGGCCCTTGGAGATCGGAGTAGGCGATAGCGCAATATTCTTCCCTCCCAATGATCTAGGTAAATATTATCTTGTTTAACATTACTAAATTATTTCAAGTTCTCACGTCGTGGACACTCAAGAACTTCCCTAGAATGACGGATCACGGGTACGAGCTTTTCATGAGTTATCGTATCCGCGACTCACGATACATTGGGTAATACTCACACTCGATTGACCGATGCCAAATGCAATAGATTTTCATACATAATTATTTCCATGGTGTCGTGAGGATTGTGAAATAGTACATAAACTGGTCTGGTAACGTAAACTTGTATCGACATAAGGAAGCACACCACAATAATTGCTAAAAGAAATTACTAAATGAAACATAATAAAAAGGAACACAAAATGCACTCAAGAATTCCTGGCCGCATACGTCTACTGGCCGCATGGACTCACTTGCCGCATGCACCCACTAGCCGCATGCTCTCACTTGCCGCATGTACCCATTGGCCCATGGACTTATTTGCCGTATGCACCCACTGGTCACATGCTCAGGGTTAAAGTCTACTCGGGGCAAGTGTCGAAGTGACGGACAAAAATGAAGTGTCAGAGAAGTGACATAAAGTGATTGATGTGACATGCCATAAAGTGTGTCAGGAAGAAAATACAAAATCATAAAAAGATGTGCAAGGGTGAAGCATAGTTATATGACAAAGGAGCAAAGGCGCATAGTGCCAATGCCGCATAAGTCAGCTTGTCGCATGCTCAAATTGTCGCATTGATGCCCATCTTGGACTGTAGCAAATTTTTTATTCGTTAAGCGAGTGAAAACACAAGCAGTTCAAGGATTAGCTCCAGAAAACTTTATGTGATGTACAGTCATGTATCCAACAAGATGGACGCATGTTGTCAATATACGGCAAGGAGTTCAGGACACATAACCCTCTCGGGCTACATAGCGCTATATGCCGCATAGGTTTCTAGCCACATGAAGACTTCGTCTTCTCCAACAGTAGGTTCAACCATGGCCAAAAGCTGAAAAACCAAAAAAATGTTTTCTTCATAATTTTTTTATTTTAACTCAAAATTAAGTGAATCAAAAGCCAAAATGCTCGAAATGAAATGCTCTAACATAAAGAACAAATATTTTTAAAAATACTAAGTTTTAATAGATCAAAACCAAAGAAAACTCATGTAACACATAGAAACCCTAAACTTAAAACTCAGATCTACAAAAATCTATACATCAAGATCCAAAACCTCAAGAACTAAATATGATCAGCAACTCAAGAGAACATTTTTTCTCAAATACATTTTTTAAAACAACATATATATAAAAAAAAAAATCCAAAAATCAAGGTTTCACCGTTGAGCAAGATATACTTGTCTTGGGTGGCTCATAGCCTCTACCTCTCACGGTCTAAGTCATAACAACTTCTCCCTAGGGTTAGGGCTAGGGGGAGCTTGAGGAAGAGGAGGAAGAAGGAAATAAAAAATGAAGAAGAGAGAGAGAGAGAGAGAGAGAGAGAGAGAGAGAAGCTCATATATATATATATATATACATATATATATATATATACATATATATATATATATATATATATATATACTAAGAGAGGAGAGAAAGAGGGTTTAGTTATGGGTTCACCCAAAATAAACCGAACCAATGGTCCATTCTACACGTGGGTCCTAAACCGGGTCTATGGCAGTGCCAATGGGTATTCTACTGGTCTCGGATAGTCTCTCTCAACAATAGGAACAATAAATAATAAATAAATGACAGAAACCAACATAAAAAAATACAACAGGAATACATTATTAATGAAAAATTAAATCCTAGAAATTCAAGAAATACCAAATCTGGAATCGGGTGTGACATCTCTACCCTCCTTAAAAAAAATTCGTCCTCAAAATTTTACCATGGCTTGTCGAGCTGGAACACACGAGAAAGCTCAAGAAACCATAAGTCACTAATCAAAGGATTATACTAAGCAAATAACTAAAAATAGAAAAGATAGCCGCAGAAGGTAACTAACGAATAAATGCACAAAAGCAACATACAGGAAATTAGAGGCATATGGATACATATACTCCTGAGTCAGTTAAATATGAATTCTTTCTCGCTTGCCTATGCTGACTCACAAAATGGATAAGAGCCAAGCCTAGCAGTAAGTCGGTACCAACGACTATACCGATGACATGACTCTAATCCCGGACATACCTTCTCAGTCGGGACACATGATAGACATAGCGTATCACAAGATACACAGGAAGAAGAGTTGGACGAGAAACTCGCCTCCACTCGCCGAATAAGTCGAGCCAACCGTTGCACTCTAGACATAGTAGAATACAAGGACATCGACAAGAACCCAAAATATAATACCAACACTTGACTGGCTAAAAATAACACATCTGAGATAAAATCATGAAGATGCTACATGCAACCCTTGAGGCACTACCCTCATGCTGGATAGGATACTGAAACTACCCCTAAAACTGCGCATACAACTGCGCTCTGCGTTGCCTGACCCTCTGAGCTCGAGATGATAGAGGTTGCTGTGCCAATGGCTGTACTATTAGTATTGGATCATCTTGGTCTACCACTACAGGTTTTGATAATTGAGGTGACTGAAATGTCTGAGATGGCATGCCGGGCGTAGCTGATCGTTCTTGAGGTAACAATTTTGGGCAATTTCTAACTATATGACCTATAGCTGAACAGTGAGAACATCGCCCATTTGCCTTCCAACAATCTAGTCTAAAATGCCCCATCTTCCCACAATAGGTACATCCTTCTGGTTCTTAAATGACCTATAGCTGAACAGTGAGTACACCAATTATCTGAAGCTTTTGCTTGGATTTAACTTTATATTCATGTCACACCTGAGGAGTATCGTCCCTGATACCCAAAGCATGTGATCAATATTTCATATTAAGAGCTTGTGACTAAGCAAGCCCACATGATATCCGGATTATCTTATATCCTCAGGATGACATCCGCATTCCCATATCCTGAGTTTGGACAAAAAAGACATCTTTGTTAGTGACACTTCTGTGTCCACAACTAGGACTAGCAAGTCGTCCACATATATACAAATGATGACTCCTCCATTATCAGTGAACTTCTTGTATACACACTTGTCCGTCTCGCTGATCCTGCGACAACATTTACTAGATGACTTGTCAAACTCCTGCTGCCACATCCTGGGAATTGCTTCAGGCCGTATCAAGATATCACCAACTCGCAGACTGTCTTCAAACCTGAATGACAATAGTTCTGACTTTTGTCCATGAATCTCTCATGTCTGTCTTCATCCAAGACTTGCTGTCTTCCAATCATCTGATAAATAATCAGCTTGTGAATAGCAGCTACGACAATCATCATCCTGATCTATGACATCCTCATCGAGGTGCCAAAAAACTCAATCCCCTACTGTCTGAGAAAACTCCTAGGCAAATAGCCTTGTCTTAAACTCAACTGTTCTGTCTGCTTTCATCTTCATCGACTTTAAGAACTGATAAACATCTGATTAGTTTAGCTCCTTCAGGCAGATTTACCAACACCCAAGTGTGGTTGGACGTTATTGAGTCATACTCATTATTTATAGCCTCCCTCCAGAAGTCAGCATCTCTGTTCTTCATCGCCTCATCATAGGTAAGCGGATCTGCTTCCACATGATAGGTGACGAAATCTTCTTTGAAGTCCTTTACTCTCCTCACTGAGTTCTGGTCCTTTACTCTCCTTACTTAGACACCGGCTCTGTGAGTTCTGGTTAGATCATAGTCGTTGGGATGATGACTTCTTCTTGGACTACATCTTCGTTGGAAGCTTCAGCCTCCTGTGCACCCACACTATTTTTCGAAATATCCGCGATAATAATGTTCTTGTGCCTTGCAAATTTATCTTCGAGGAGTTCTACGTCACGAGATTAAATGATATGATTTGATTCGATATCAAGAAATATCCGAGCATTATTCTTCTCAGCATCACCCTGAAAGATTGTCTTCGTAGTCCTCGATTCCAGCTTCTGAATCTTTAATTTCGGAAGCTTCATAGACACCAGACACCCCCACACTCGAATGACGTTCAAGTTGGGTTTGACTTTGAATCAGATTTTCTGAGGAGTGACATCAAACGTTGCGTATGACACTCTGTTCAGAATGAACGTAGCCGTCAGCACAGCCTCTCCGTAGAAGTAGTTTGGAAGACCCGTAGTCAACAGTATCGAGTTTATCATCTCTGTCAACGTCATGTTCTTCCTTTCAGCTACTATATTTGATTGAGAAGAATACAGAGCAGTTGTCTCATTGACAATTTTATGTTCTTTGCAGAACAATGCAAATTCAATAGACCTATACTCTCCGCCTCGATCACTTCCGAGTCTCTTGAGTTGTTGCCCCATTTGAAGTTCTGCCTCAATCCTAAACTTCTTGAACTTCTCGAATGCTTCATCTTTTAACTTGAGCAGATAGACGAACGCGTACTTCGAGTAGTCGTCGATGAAAGTAATGAAGTACTTCCTCTTAGCCTTTGTGGAGAACTGTTTGAAGTCACATATATCTGGGTGAACCAATTCCAGAAGATCTGTACTTTGGTTTACCCGTTTGAACGAATTTCTTGTGATCTTTGTCTGCGCACAGACCTTACACTTCTCCACCTTCTTACCCCCACATTTGGAGATAAATCCTAGACTAGACATCTGGCAGTACGAAGTATATATATCCTAGTCTGGGGTTCCACAACTATTATAATGAGACACCAGTCACAAGCAGAAGCTCGAACATCCATTTAAAACTGAACGCCTTATTTCAAAGTATATCTCATGCCAAGATATCACCATCTAGCAAACTTGGATGTTCACCCTCAAGTCTGCAATAGACTTCCTGAGATCAGGTCCTTGGTAATCACTGGTACGTTGCTACACGCACTCCTTTGACTGTAACTTCTCGAATTTCAGAACCATTATCCCAATTCCCAGATCCTCTGCTTGATCCTTGCTTGCCATCAAGACCTTCACCACTGAAAGGTTTGACCTTGATCAACAGCTCTTCCTAAAGCACATGTGGCTAGATGCACCAATTTCCATCCACTGGTCAGCAACCACGCCATTGGACTTAACCTACTCAATCATAGCAACCAAGTTAAGTAATCAAAGAAACCAAGTTTAGTTATACCTTGCTATATTGGTTCAGATTGGTTCTACTTCTGTCACTACCACATTCCAAAAACAGGGGTATTTTCGACTTTTTATATATTATTAATATTATGGTATTTATATTAAATAATTTCTCGATATGTGTATTTAAATATAATATATATACAGTGTTCATTAATGTTTGAGCTGGTAGACTTGACCTAGAGGCCCACTAGATGAACACCTGACTGAATTATAGGATTATGTATTAATTTTTATTTAATAGAATTTAATTATTGGAGGTCGTAATTAATTACCGTAATTTATTTATTTTTGCGCCTTGCCGTTGCTTCGATATTTGGAGCGCTACCCTAGATTTTGCCTTCCAACAATTTCACAACCTTGCCCTAGACGTGCCCGCCTTCCATTCTGCCATTTTTGTAATTCATAATCATGCTCTCTTGTGCTCCATTTTAGCCGCACAATATTCGTCGCGGACGTTTATTTAAATTCTAAATAAATTCCAACTTTGTATCGTTGTGCGTTCCAATCGAAATTGGAGGCAATCTTGACCCATTTCTCGTGCAACCCAAATTAGGGTAGTATTCTGTTCTGAGTCTTCTTCACTAATGATATTTGTGACCCGACCTAATTTTGGCCTCATGTACTCCTAATTAATTTTAGAACACAACTTGCATTTATTTCTAATTAAATTGAGGATACCATTTTGACTGATTTCGTAAATCCTGATTTAATTCCAGTACCCTATTAATTAAGCCCATACCAAGCACACAATGCCCCATTACTCTACAAAATGTCAAACACCGAATCGCCCACCAAATTTTTATCATTTTATGCGTCTGTGCAAATACCCAAATTTAAGGGGGCTAATTTGCAATTATTACATTAGGTGTCAACACCCCATTGGTTCAACTAAATGGAGAGCCCCAAATATTGACTAGTCAACACCCTCATCCTCACATGAATAAAATCCCTCCATGTCAAATCTTGACCATCCATTAGGAGGGGTGCATCTATACCACTCATTCTCATCTCACCCCACCCTATTTAATGTCCCATCATCCCCTCTTCCCTAGGAAAACCCTAATCCCCAAAACCTAAGCAAAGCCCCCACACTTAACCGTAGCCACCCTCTTTCCAATATTTTTTCATTTTTCTTTTTCCCTTCTTCTTCTTCTTCTTCTTCTTCTTCTTCTTCTTCTCTTTCCTTTTAAATTTGAAAAGGGGGGGGGGGGGAATCAAACCTCACCCACTGTTCACCCGGGAATCCCCTTCCCCGAGCTCCGGCCGACCCGCCGGACGTCACCGACTCTCCATCCTGCAACTCCCCCGCAGCTCCCTGCATCCTCCTCCCCTCTTCACGACATCCGGCGTCGAGCCCGCAGTCCGGCGAGCTGCCTCCCCGGCCAATCACCCGATGCTGCAACTACCCGACACCCGACTCTGCTGCTCCGGCGAATACCCCGCCTGTACACCGCCAAGCCACCACCCGAACCACCATCTCCCTCTCCTCTTCCGGCCAACTCCACCTCCCACTGTTCTTCTTCCGCTGTACCTCCCTCTGCCCGTCCCGAGCTGCATCCACCCTCATCAGAACCCGAGCTCCTCCCTACTCCGTTCACTACCACCCTCATCTCCCCGCCGGCCCGCAGCTCCCTCTCCGGCGGCCGAGCCACCCCTCTTCTTTCCTGCACAGCCGTCCAACCCTCCACCTCATCCTCGCTACAACCTGAGCCATCACCGAATACCACCACCATCATCATCACACTCCGGCACCTGTACACAGATCAGCCCGACCCCGGCCCGGCCGAGCCCCGCTACTCTGCACTCCGGCCGAGCCCGGAGCCTCGCCACCCGACTGTCATTCCTCCCCTCTGCTACTCCGACTCCTGAGCACCTCCACCATATCACCACCACCACCAGTACATCACCAGCTCCCTCTCCATTCTCCGGCACACCCCATTCCCCGGCGCTGTCCGCAGCTCCGGTCAGCTGCCCATCCGGCCACCCTGCTGTCCCCGACTCCCTGCTGCTCCTCTGCAGTCCGACACCAGCCAGTGGCCACCAGTCGACCCCGGTGAGCACTCCTCTCCCTCCTTCATTGTATATTGTATATACGTATGTGTATACGTATGTGTGTGTAGGTGTATGTGTATATGAGTGTGTGCGTATATTGTGTACGTATTGAATAATAAATATTAATATGTATTTTGGTGTATATATATACGTAGCATATATATGATTAATTTGGTATATATGTACATGTATACACACACACACACACACACACATATATATATATATATATATATATATATATATATATATATATATATATAAGTTAATATGTATTTTGGTATATGTACGTATTTTGGTGTGTGTATATATACGTAGCTTATATATATATTATATTGGTATATTTATACTTGTATATAGTATAAACTCAATTGGTATTAGTATTAGTGTGTTTTAATACACACATATATATATATATATATATATAGTATATATATTAATTGGTATATGTATATATATATATTTTGTATATACTTAATATATTTTTAATGTATAAATTGGTATATATGTATATATATATTTAGTATATGTATGTAATTATTAATTGGTATATGTATATATGTATTTGTATATACACTTAGTATATTTTTAAAAAATTGGTATAAATGGTATATATATATTGTTCAACTAATGTATATATTATACATGAAATTAAATGGTACATATATATATATATATATATATATATATATATATATATATATATATATATATATATATATATATATATATATTGTATATGTATTTAATTTGGTGCATGTATATATTGTAAGTATTAATGTTAGTTAAAAATAGGTATAATGTGTTATATATGTCTATATACTAGATGACCCTAGTTGACCAGTATCATACCTGGCGTAGTCCCGAGTTCAGTATATTTGATTGTGTGATTAGTGTAATATCTGATGCAATGTTGTATTATTTTATTATATGTCTATAGGACTGTTGGATCCTCCAGACGATACTCTGGGACAGGACATTGGTTTTACCAGCTAAGGACCCAAGGCGAGTACATTCTCTGATTAGCTTCTTATTTATGATATCCCCTATGTTCACTGTATCTAGTGTAAATATCCATATTCTTGATACGCTGGTTACACGGATTGGTGTATACGGATCTCGTCATGAGATGTTATTCCTTGTTCATGGTGTAGCTTGTACAAGACTTGTTTTGCTTGTTATCTTGTGCATGTACAGACACTGATTCCCGGGGAGATTTGCTACCTCCCTAGGGAATCCCGTGCCATAGCGTACCATGGTTGGATCTACTATACCAGTCGGGGGTGAGGAGTATTTTAGTGTAGATATGTGATTATACCCAACTCTACATGCATCATAGCTCACCCCACATCTCACGTCGGGTGCGGCCTGACCATTTACATGCTTCATAGCTGTTACATGTGATTAGCCTGACCTCTACATGCATCATAGCTAACCAAATAGTTAGCCCGACCTTACATGAATCATAGCTAATCATATGTAACCAGCCTGATCAAGTTCCCAAGCCGATCACATGTTAAAGCTAGTACTCACACACTTAGTCATAGTATTCTTGCTCATTGACATATTGTTTCCTTTCCTGCATTTACTTACAGTATTTCTAGTATATCTTTTATTGTATGTTTCTCATACATATACATGCATCTTGTATATTTCCATCTATATACTGCTACATAGTTTATATCATTGATATAGAACTGCTATTAGAAATGTACTTTGCTCCTTCCTGACTGGAAAACATTTTTCAGACTATGCCTAGAGGACTGGTATCCGACACTTGTGGACCACAGGGTGAGTAGCTGCAGTCTTGGACTTAGTAGTTCAGTCGTGATTCCGGGAGGTTTAGCCGGAATAATTAGTTATCTAGTTAGTTTCTTAGTTGTCTATTTTGGTACCAGATTTGTCTTCGGCATACTTTGTTGAGACTGGGATTTATTGTTGAGTTAGATTTATTTACATTAGACTTGTGTTGTATTTCATTTTATTTCTTCGACTTCTTATCGTGTTGTAGTTATGTGATTGAGTATGTGTTCATATTGTATTGTGTCATCCGTTCCTCCTTATGGAGATTGGAGGCTCGTGTGAGATTGCTTAGTTAGTATCATGACCTAGACAGCGTTCTACCGCCGATGCTGCGGCGTAGGCTGGACATACCCGCGTACTCGTACCCCTATACCGGGTGCGGGTCGTGACAACTTCCAAGTTCCAATTTTAGCCATGCGTTAAGTCCTGTATAGTGCAGCGACCTTCATGTGCATAGGCCACCATGCGCCAATCCATGCGCATAAGCCACCGTACGCTAATCCATGCGCATAAGCCACCATGCGTCAATCTATGCGCATAACCTACCATGCGCCAATCCATGCGCATAAGCCTTCATGCAAGTCCTGCATGCGCATAGACCATCATGCGCATTGAGATACTATGCGTCCAGCTCTGCCATGCGCCAAGACGCTAAGACTTCCAATGCAGTGCCATGTGCCAAGTCTTGCAAAGCGCCAAGTCCTGTCATGAGCAAAGGTCTGCCCCTTGTGCGCATACTCTGCAATCCTTGGTCATCTTGTAATCTTTCTTCCAACTGGAATACGCGTCCTTCAGTCACTATCTCCTCCATCCTCGATAATGGTAGATACCGACAACTCACTTTCAACATTTGACAAATGACTCATTCACTCATCCAAATGTTAGAAGTGAATTTCGTCAATCATCTCAAGTTTGTGAAAACTTGTGTCCAGAAGACTTGAACGGATGTTCTCTATCTTTGTTCGGATCTTGCTTTGAGATTGTTAGTCCCGAGGCTTAATCAAAGATGGAAGAACGCATGGTCGAGATCAGAGGTTCACACAAAAATTTCCACTCTGACTATTCTTGATTTCCACGAAGAACTATATAATAATTTTGATTACAACTTGCTCTCAAGATTACAAAGGAATCAGAAAAAATAAACTTCACGTTCTTCCTTGCACTCGCAGTTGCAGACGGACAGAACGTAATTACAACTAGCAGAAGAGAAAAGAAAGGAGAAGAAGAAAATCTGCTTGCTGGGGTGATGAAGATCACCGTTGCTCAAAGAAAGATTCGTCCTACACGATCTGCTCCCAGGAACCAGCAAGTTTACGTAGAACTTCTGAAATGCTCGATGTCACCTCCTTGCTTGAACTTGCACGAACTTTTTGGACTTTAATGACGGCTCGCAACTCTCTTCCTCTCCTAATTTTTGAAGTAAGTACTCAAATGAGATTTGAAGAGAGTATTTATAGGCATATGAAGAAATCCCTAATCCTAATCCTGGCCGTCTATCAATTATAAAAAGATTGGAATGAATTTAATTCATATCCCACAAGATTGGAATGAATTAAATTTAAATCCCATATGGTTAATTTGAATTAAATTTAAATCCCACATGATTAAATTTAAATCCTACATGATTGGAATGAATTAAATTCAAATTTCACATGATTAATTTAAATTCTACATGATTGGAATGAATTAAATTCAAATCTCACAAATATCAGATTTAAATTAATGACTCAATCTTTCCATAATTGATTAAATCTATCCGATAGCAGTGGACCTGCATGCAACTTCTCGTGCCCAACCATACCCCATTTGTACACCTCAACTCATACAAAGTATTATATTGAGATACCCACTTGGTGGTGTAGCCCAATGTGAGACTATTTTTCTTAGTCCAATGGCAAAAACACCAACATATATGCTAGTAGTTATATATAATGATTAAACCTAGAACTTATAATGATTAAACCTAGAACTTAGTTAGATAACCAATTGCATATATATATATATATATATATATATATATATATATATATATATAGGATTTGTTTGTAACCACTAACATACATAGTTATATACAATGCTTAAACTTAGAGCTTAGTTAGATAACCAATTGCAAAGTAAAAAAAACTTAGGGCTTGTGCTTAACTAGTTTAGCCTAGTTTAGTAAATGTTAGAAACTACCATATAAGCACCTATAGTCAAAGTAGCCGGAATTAGTTTTGATATTATTGAGAATATTTTGGTAGTATTATGAGTTAAATCCATGCATATTGGGTTAGAATTACTTAGGTAGTCATTTGTCGATGTTAGAGTTGCCCTGGAAAAAAAAGTGGGTTACACACAAATAACTGACGACCAGAAAAAAAGAAGGAAAACAACTGGAGTTACACATGAAATTAAGTAATAATTAAGAAGAAGAAAAAAGATAGAAAAAATGTAGATACTTAAATAACCTCAAGAAAAATTAAGATATCGTGTTTGAAGATAGATCAAAAAATTGTCGAAGCTAGTGAAGCAGAAGAAAGTACAAAAAAGGACCAAACCTAAAAAAACGAAGATAGGTAGATTACCTCATAAAATGTCTAAAAAAACATAACAAAGGGGGGAGAATCGACATTAGATCTACAACATATCACATAAAATATGTTAAAATAACATAAACTTACAAATTTTGTGAAAAATAAAGTAGGAATTGACGTCCAAAAACAGAAGAAAAGGAAAGAATCGACAATAGTTCTACGTCGTATCACAAAACATCCATATTTAAATAACAAAAATTGGCAAACATTTGAAAAAAATAAAGTCAAAATTGTTTCGACGACCAAAAAAAGAAGAAAGGGGAAGAATCGACGACATGTCTTATATCACACTGAAATTGACAAAAATCGGGAAAAATAATTTTCTACGGTTCAAGAACATGTGCACAGTAGGAATGACGGGAAAAGGAAGCAAGGAGGAGATTCACCAAAAAATCCTTTGTGGGAAGGAGATGTAGAAAGTCAGTAGACGTTACCAAACAGCCACTTGAAGGCAATTAAACGCTTCCAAGTGTTACAAAGAGAAAACAATGACGTCTTACACAATTCCGTAGTTCTCTATTGTGTTCAAACAAAAGCCAAAGCTAGTAATGCTTAGAATCAGTTAGGGTATTCACTCACCAAATATATAGCACAATGTAAATGAAAAAGAAAAAAGAAAAAAGAAAAATGCAGCATCACTTCCGAACACAGTAAGCATCTCTGAATATAAGCCTATTGAAGGAAAAACAAGAGAAATCATGTGTTCAGCCAGAAGCTGCGCTAAGGTTCTGAAGACACACAGTCTTGTTTTTTGTATTCAATTTTTTTCCATGAGCCTTCTTTCCAACTCCTTGACATCAATGTTGAGTTCATATTCCTTCAAGTAGCTATCATATGAATTAGGCCCAGGCTTGGAATTAAAGATTAGCGTCGGCTGCAGAAAGATTTTTCCTTCAGCATGATATAGATAATAACAACTCTAACAACAACATATAGTTATCAATAGGACAAAAGGTAAATCAATCCAGATTAGTTCTGTAAGTTATGATCTTAGAATACAAGATGAAAAGCTTAAAGCAACAGGTACAAAATAATTCTACTATACTTCCAACAGCCGTAGATCTTGCTACTGATACAATAATTAAAGAGTATCACACAATCCTCCAAACGTGAATATTGGAATTTATTATAGTTCAAAAGTTGCTTTGAAATTGTGCTTCCTAGTCCTCAATGCTCTTTGATATTGGGATCGTTAACATATCATTTGACATGTATTACTTCTCAAAAACCAAACAAAACAAACTGACTTGATGCCCATCCTTTCTCACAATAGGTCCGCAATCTTCAAACTCGTATATCCAATTTTGCTCATTTGATCATTTTCTTAAAACTAAGCTTGTGAGAGAGTTCTCTGATATTCCATTATCTCATGTACTTATATATCCATTTTAGCCATCGCCGAAATGATGATAAACCTTAAAAATCCCAACAAGATTTTTTGTTTTTGGTCGTTTTTATTCGTTTTTTGATCGTTTTAGCAACTAGAGATCAATCCAGATTACTTCTGTACATTATGATCTTAGAATACAAGATGAAAAGCTTAAAGCAACAGGTACAAAATAATTATACTATTCATCCTTCTGCTGTAACTCTTGCTATTGATACCATAAAGAGTATCACAATCCTCCAAACGTGAACATTGGAATATATTATAGTGCAAACGTTGCTTCGAAATTGTGCTTCCTATAGTCCTCAATGCTCTTTGATCTTGGAATCGTTAACATATCATTTGACATGTATTACTTCTCAAAACCAAACAAACAAACTCACTTGATGCCCATCCTTTCTCACAATACCTCAATCTTCACTACTATCCATCATTTTCTTAAAACTAAAGCTTGTGAGAGAGTTCTCTGATATTCCATTATCTCATGTACTCGTATATCCAATTTTGCCATCGCAGAAATGATGATAAACCTTAAAAATCCCATCAAGATGTAGCATGTTCAGATTTTAAGTATTTGGTTTATGACAACCGGTCGACTAATAACTAAAAATTCCTTCAAAGTAATTTTTTTCTAATTTCATACAGATTGATATTTAAAACTGGAATGACAGAAATTGGAAATATACAATTCCACAGATAATTAGGCGATAGACACATTCCTATAAATGGTGATGGATCATTTTGAATGTGGTATAGTGAAACAACAATTTTCAAAAAATATTTTGTCAGATTATGATTTATTCTGATATCTCACATGAACACATCACTTAAAATTGGATTGATGGAGAAGTTCTTACCGAGTTTCTCTCTGTCCTTTTGACAACTTGCTACTGCTATTTTCCTTTGTTTGCTTATCCTTTTTCAAGAAAGCTTCAGATATGGCATCGGCCTCCCATTTTTCCTGCCATTTTAAAGATTGCCAAGATAAACTTCAAGTAATTTGAGTGTAAAAGCTTTCAAATAATTTGTGAAGAAAAGCGACCGACCTGTAGGACTCTCTTCACCGATGGTATAACTAGAGTTAGATGATCAACACAATCGACCTCATCGAGCCTTTGGTGCAATCTTTGACAGGCAGCAAAAGTGTTCTTGAATTGTGCAGTATTTTGAAGGAACTGAAAAACTAGGCAGTTATAAGTGAGACAAAAGCTTAAACACAAAAGTTTCTAAACTTCTCTGGAAATGCCGAAAATTACACGCACCTTCATGCTCAACTCCTTGTTCTCTTCCGCTAACGCCTTCCTTATGATGTCGTTTTCCTTCAATATGTCACAACCATTTTGAGTATCAAACTTATGCTCATCATCCCTATTTCCGGAGGCCTTGACAATATCTTCTGCCACCTTAAGGACTTGGTTGATAGCTTTCATACAAACCTTACTCTCTTCCTCGGAAAGTTCAGCAATACTCTCTTTCCATCCTTCCAGAATAGCCTTAAAGCTTTGAACCTCGGTCCTTCCCTTGCGCTCATCCTCACACTTAGCCTTTATTTCTAGCAAAGCATCTTCATATGTCATCCAGTATTTCTTCAGTCCCATAAGAACATTCATTTTCTTGACTTTCAGGGCATACTTTTTAAGTATACGAGGACTTAAATCATCTCTTACACTTATTGATTTAATCATAGATGTTACACCATCTTCAACACTAGTACCGCTGTATAACCAGGAAACCACGGCCTCGGCATTAATCTCCCAAGAAGCATTACCATTGCTGCTATCAGCTTGTCTAAACCATCCATCGCCATAGATAAGGATACTGGACCCGCGATGATCAAGAACCACCCTGATGTTGTTGTCAGGAGGGGCAAGAATCACATCGTCTTGAGGAGCAAGAAGGACATCGTCGTCATCAGAAGGGCTTTTTTCTTCGGCCCACAGCTCTATCTTACGCAAGAAGTCAAGGACATGCTCGAGTTGTGGAGCCTCCAGGCAGCGAAAGCACAATGTCGAGTTCATATCCACTCCTTTCATCATCAGCAGCTTTCCCGACGGTAGGCCTTCCACTAATCCCATGGCATATTCTAATATAGTATAGAATTCGCTAAAATGGAGGATCTTCTTCTCTAGAAGAGTCTTGAAGGACACACCGATAGATTCAAGAAGCTTGGCCCTCTCCGTGTCTGTCGACATGAGCGACCCGTCCCAATCAGTACTGGGTGTCCAGCAGCCCTCGGTAAATAAAGCGTCAATGGCAACATTAATGGGTTTCCAGCAGCTTTCAGATATCTTCTTGGTCCATTCCTCAGGGAACTCTTCTAGAAAGCCCGCCAAGTAGGCCATCAGACCTTCAGGGAGGGGTTCCATGTGCTCCGTGAACATATGCTTCCCATGTGATGCGATGTCGGGGAAGTTGACGTTGCAGTAGCAGCAACCCCACCATTTCCAGGAGTATTCTGACTCCTGCAAGAGGAGATCATAAACCGCCTTGCTTTCTTTAAAGCATTTCTTGACGATTTCAAGGTCCACTTGTATATGATCTTGGGAGATCTCCACTGCACTTGTTTCTTTTTCAAGAAAAGAACGAACCAGCTTCTTCTTCTTCGAGGGAACCATCTCAGTTTTTTTTTTTTTTCTGGAGCAGGAGAATTTGAAGTTGGCAGTAATATGAGTTAGTTTAGGCAATTGCTCTGTTTCATCATTTCCTTTGTTGTGCTGATATAAATAGGATGGAGTCTAAGGGGATTGGTAGCTACCTATAGGTTGCATGGATACTCCTCCATAGGATTGTATCTGTAACGTTCTTAGATACAGATACCATTGAGATTGTAAACAAAATGTATGTAATTATGTGTCAAGTGTCATGTGTATGTATTTGTATCCTAATTTTCTTAAAGATTTTGCACTCCTAGTCCATATTATGTATCCCTATCAGTATCCATGTTTATGCAACCTTGATATGTACTTGGAGGCATGAAACAATGGACAATAGTGGCAATTCCCTAGTGATGAATGTGTATATCTAGAGTAATTTGTTATGTTGCCTATTAGTAATAGATTATTCTCTAGTCTAGGCGAACTTGGAGGATATTTTGTTACATGAGCTTAAATTAGCTTAAATTGCATTGTTATGAAAATGGTGGCAAAATATTCTCTATATGACAATGATTTGAGTGCTAAACTTTCTCTTTGTATCGCAATGATGAAATCTTTACTACACCTACCTTAGCAATTCTAATATAATGTCATGCATCACATATCATATCATATATAGTAGGATACAGTAACAACCCTATAACTTAGGATTGAAGATTGACGCTCCTATTATTGTGCAACTATCCCTCCCTCCTAGGTTAACTACCACACTTTTGTGGTACTTGATCTTAAACCAAAACTAAAAAGAGTAAAGAATCCACTTAAGTACACCCATTTGAACCTTGTGCATTTATTTATACCTGTAAATACAAGAAATTGGAAACAGAGCAAGTGTGGCAACTAACTATGTAACTGAGCCAAGATCGGCCCAGAGGGTGGACGACCTAGGGGACCACCCCAGGTCCCTCAATAGGCAAGGACCCCAAACATGACTCAATGTTGCTTACTAGCCTAGTTAGCCCTTGCAGTGGAAAGGCCCAAACAGGCTCCTAGACCCACTTAAATAGTACTCTATAGTAATGCCTTTAGTAGGAAGGTTGTCCAAAGAGGACATGCACCCACTTATATATAGTAAGCTTTAGTAACCAAAATGACAATAACAAGGATTCGAACCATAGATCAAGAAATTCATTGAGAGAGTCATTATCTCAAGAACAACTATTTTATGTATTCTTTTATCCAAATATCTTTTATTATTCTAATAGTTACTTTGTCCTTTTGTCTCCAAATGATCTTGTTTTTATTTTCTTGTTTGACAGTTAGAAAAAAATAAAAAACGTCAGCAAAGTTAGTCAACTAGTTACTTTTTTATCATCTCTTTATTTGTTATATTTTTTTAGAAGATTTCATTTGTTAAATTGATTGATAAAATTGATAACCGAAAAAAAAAAATCATAAATTTTGTATAAGAAAATCAGGTGTTTTCCATTTATTCGTTCAAGAGGCCTTACTTTCAAACCCCGTCTTAGGCCTCAAAAGTTGCAATTTCACCGACTCCAAATCCCATCTGAGGCATCATGTCCTCAAAGAGCATTTAGAACCCCTTTGTTTTTGAGGGTCTGTTAATTCATATATTTTGTTGTATCTTGTAAACAGACCTATCAACGAAATGAACCTCCTTTTTACTTATATATACTTGAATGCCATATTCCGATTGATCTTCATCTTATTAATTGAAAGAAAATAAAGTTCTTCAACCCATTTAAGATTAGGATTGCATCACAGTTCTCATATGTAAGTACTGAAAGTCTTCCCCATTGTCAACCTTTCACAGGCTATTGAAGAACTAGTTCATCCGAACTAGATAAAACCCATATCAGTACTCCCTACACATTTGTGCCTTTTGATTCTAAGTTACATTTCTTAGAATGTAGTAAAGGAAAAACCCTACAGTATCATTAGCCTGCTTAACTTGATCTTCAATTTCAGATTGAATTGGAAAGTTCAACTCGTCTAAAGTGGGAGAAACTCAAACAAACACATTCATACAGTGGGTAATTAAATTTCTACGGTTCAAGAACATTCATACAGTGGGAATGACGGAAAAAAGGTACAATGATGGACGATAAACAAGGGGAAGATCCACCAAAGTCCTTCGCGGGAAGGAGATGTGAAAGGTCAGGAGACATATCTATGTTTTTCCGTCCAAATCCGAAGGAAAGAGGAAGTGGAACAACCTCCCTTACAAGGGGACATGAAGTGACTGCCTCCATATCCAACCCTATTTACCACCTCCAACCAAGCACAGGATCTTATGGATTCAACCAAACAACTCCAAATGTTACTGCACCTGTCTCTTCTAAAAACAATAACGTTTTACACAATTCCGTAGTTCTCTATTGTGTTCAAACACTACTAGAATAAGTCAAATTAGTGACGTCTGGAAACGCAGCTAAATAGCATGAAAATGTCGCTAAAAAAAATTAGCGACGTAATAATGAAATCGCGTTTAAGCTAGTCGCTGACAGGAAAAACGTCGCAAAACGTCGCTATAGCGATATTTTTTAGCGACGTATTCCCGTTGTAATATTTATCATATTAGCGACGTTTAGCAACGTAGCTATAGTAGCGACGTGTTGTGTGTCGTTAAACGTTGCTAATAATTTTCTATTTAGCGACGTTTTGCAACACATTTAGCGAAGTTTTGTTGACCTGGCAAATACTGCCATGTCAGCAATTTAGCGATATACAACGACGTATTTAGCAACTTATTTAGCGACGTAATTAGCGACATATATAAACGTCGCTAAACGTCGCTAAATTTTTAGTGAAAAAAGAATATAAAATAGTTTCCAAACCAATCTTCCTGCAGTTTATGAATTCACAATTTATATAAATAGATCCGGAGCAACCCTCTGTTGAATTTTCTGGGTTCGCCGACCCCTTCGGTGGAACACTCAACACCGATAAATTCACATACATTTAATATGAACAATAAAGTAAAATTTGAAGAAAACGAAACATTGGAATTACAAACCGAGTTTGGAAAAAATCTCGTCGTAAAGAATGCAATAAATATCCACACAACTGAGTACAAGAAATAAAGTTTGAAAGCCTAAAAAATGTATAATATTCATAAATGACCCAATATCATGGGTCAAAACACAAACAACCAGTAAACTGTCCAAACTAGGACTACTGCGGATCTGCAGGAGGATGACCACCAGCGCGCATCAGGGATAAGAACAAATCATACTGCTCCCGTGAAATCGACAGCGATGTCGATGAAGAAGGTAGTGACGTCGGTGGAGTCGGTGTCGATGAAGGCGCACCAACAGGATGTATCTTCTCCAACGCTGCTAGTCGATGGTTATATAAATCCATGGTAGATAACATCCTCGTATTGCTATGAACCATTGAATCCTGCATCATCGTCAGCCTCTCGCCCATGGACAGATGTGATGCCTACAGCTCCGTCACGCTGCATTTTGTCGACGCTCTAAGATCAGCTGTCATATCCCTGAGCTCCATGATGCTGCGCTCGAGCGTATCAAATCTTGCGATGAGCGTCGCATCGTCCGCCTGCGGATGGGACATGGGCTGCTCCTCCATCCTTCGCAGCAACTCGTCACGGGGAGATGCAATCTGACGGTCAATGGTCTCCTGGACTCGGGCCGACGCCTGCGAGGGCTGTAGGGAATGTGCACTTGTAGTGGAGGCCCTAGAGGATTGCATCGTAATAAGGGCGCCATAGGATCCCGTATCGTAGTACGTACCCCTCTAAAGACCACCAGCGACGATCACCCACAGCTCATCCGCCGACGGAGCTGGAGAGGGCTGCAAGGAAGTACCAGCCTCTCTCGCTGTAGGTGCACTAGCAGTCGCCTGCTCACGCAGCCTAAGATACTCGGCCTAAAAAAATATGGATAATCGATAATTGCTAATGTCTAAGGTACTTATTACTAACTACATGGATATTTATTTGCATATTTTCTAAGTTATATTAAAATTAACATAAAGTAAAGTAATATTTACATAGGTCTGCGAGGCCCTCTCATCAATGAGATTCTCGCCCTTTCGAAGGGTGGCCAGGAAGACAGTCACCATGTTGGCATCCTCACCCCTCTGTACCTGTTAAAAATATATTATTTAGTACTAAAATTAAATATTTTATCCTACTACCATTTTATCATACTTGCATTAAAATAATATATCTGAAATAAAAAATACCAAACGACGAAAATATTCCGTCATCGGAATCGAGCCACCACACCACTTTGCTGTCTTCTTCCTAGCCACCTTGGCCTTCTTAGACCTTTTCTTGTACCTTGGATCATCAAATCTAGCCCTCATCGCAGTCCACTGCTCAGGTGTGATCCAACCTTGGATCGATTTTTCTTCGCGATCACGAGCCTTCTGGTCATCCAGAGCATCACGGATCAGCTTGGCGGCAACGGCAGGAAATATCTGCTCGGTCAACTAGGCCCGGTGCGGTGGATAGAAATACGTTTGCTACAAGAAATAATTTAGTAAGTTATATAATATGCATAAATTGGATGATTGGTATTAAAACCAAATATACTTTTACCTTGAAGTGCGCAAACCAAAACGCCTTTCTTTCATCCGGAGCATCATAGTAGTTGATCCAAGGGCCACCATAGTTGTACCTCAGAAAGTGACCCAGGCGTCTCTGTACCGACGATGGACAATATCTATACAGAGATAATTACTTTTATCGAAAAAGTGAATATATGATGAATAAAAAAATATACGATATATATGATGATAAACCAACTAATTGACTTACTTTGTACCGTCGGCCCAAATCTCCGTTCTCGTCTCGTTCGGAGGTGCGCATGGAGGATCTCGCTGATGCTGGGACGACGTTGGCTCAACCTCTACCATATGCTCATCTGTCTCCATGGTTCTGTCAGCAGGAGGAACGCTGGACGAGGGAGTAGTCTCAGGCCTGGAACTACTCATCCCAAGAGTGCTTCCACGTAACGTCGTCATAGTCGAAGATGTGACTGGTCGATATACTGGAGTACTTGGCGACGAGGATCCAGAACCAACAGTAGGCAATACCAGAGGAGCACTCCGTCTACCTCGGGACCTGCCGAACGCTCCGCGTCGTTCTGTCATACCTGATAACAACATAAGATGATAGAACAAATAAACAGATATATAGTACATTCTACAGTCAAAATGTTATGCATATCTCACAGTATTAATAGAATTGCACATTAAATAACTAGTAGTGTCACAAGTCTAAATGGATAGTACATTCTACAGTCAAAATATAATACATGTCACAAGCCCAAATAAATTTATTTTATTTTCAATCATCTTCAGAAAATTTATCTTGTTCGCCTTCCTCTTCGTCTTCCTCCTCATCTTCACTTTCATCTACTTCATCTTCGTCTTCCTCTTCGGATAATTCTACCTCTTCTACATTATTAGTCGTGTAATGAGTAACTTCCGTTGAGTTCACATCTACAATATTTGTTACAAGAGATAGCTCGTCCTTCTGATAAGTTATTTCGTCAACGTCAAAGGTATTTCTAGCTTTAGTCTTTCATACTGCCGACCAATCCGACCTCGCTGTCCCCCGTCTAGGATAAGTTATGAAGTACATAATCTAAGCCTGACTTGATAGGATAAATGGTTCATAGCCTTGATATCTACGCTTGTAGTTTATATCCACAAGACCATGCTTGTCAATTTTTCAACCTTGATCTTGAATCGGATCGAACCATTCACACTTGAATATCATGATCTTAGCAGGTTCTGTGCCATAATTATATGTCAACTCCATAATCTCTTGTAAGATGCCAAATAAATTATTGCTTGGATCGACGTCTTTGTAGTTCGAAGATTTGATATACAAACAACTGTTTTTCGTGGAATAAAGATCCAGGAGTTGTCTCTGACAGGAGAATTTATTGACTTGAACCTAAACCCATTCACACATTAACTTGGCCATATTTTGACGACAGTAATTGGTCCCTTGACTGGAGTTCTAATAGATTCAGTCTCGGGTGTTATTAGACGATCGACCTAAATACCAAAGTAGAGATACTAAGTTATTTATTGTGCAAGTGCATACAGAAAAAGTAATTACCGAGCTCCTTACATATGCGCTCAACCAAGAAAGAAAATAATATCTCATTTCTTGTTCTACTTCTTCGTCTGTTATATAGGGTCTAACCGACCTCAGCTTATCATTATATGTGCTGAAAAACAACGAAGCAACCGCTGATTAGTAGCATAATATTAGCTTATACTATTACATTGAGATGACATAAACGTGGATGTATTAATTACTTACCCCTCTAGCTTCTCTACTTTATTCTCATCGCAATGATAACTGACAGGACCACCAACACGTACCTCATAGAAAACATGAATTGGCAAATGCTCCATGGAGTCGAAGAATCCAGGAGGAAACACCTTCTCGAGCTTGCACAGTGTTACCACAATGTCCTTCTCTTGCTTTTCTAGACGATTGACGAGCAACTTAGTAGAACAAAAATCTCTGAAGAATATGCTGAGCTCTGTCAATGGATCCCAAACGGCATGCGGTAAGAATTCCCTAAATACAATCGAAATTAACCTCTCCATAAATACGTGACAATTGTGGCTCTTTATACCCGCCGGTTTGTTCTCCTTGAGGTCGACACATCTTCTCAAGTTTGACACGTACCTGCCTGGAAATTTTAGACCCTGAATTCACCTACAAAGTCTCCCTTTATCCTCCTTCTCCAGTAAAAAATGTGACTTTTGATGCTTTAACTTTCCATTCTTCTCCTCTATCGAATGCAACGCAGGACGTCTACATATTTCTTCTAAGTCCAACCTGTCCTTCGGATTGTCTTTCGTCTTCCCCTTTACCTCCATTACAGTATTAATTATGTTATCAAATACATTCTTCTCGATATGCATGACATCAAGGTTATGTCTGATCAGATTGGTGCTCCAATATGGAAGATCCCAGAATATACCCCTCTTCGTCCAGTTATGGGTGCGACCAAATTCGTCACACTTGTACCCCTTAGCAGGCTCTTCGATAGCACTTGGTAAATCTTTTACCTCTTCCCATATCGTGTATCCGGGTCACCTTGGCGGTGGATTGGCCTTCTCAACAACGTCCGTACGAAAAATATTCCTGTTCCTCCGGTACGGATAATCCTTCGACAAAAATTATCGATGACAATCGAAGAAGCACAGTTTGCCTCCGTATTTCAAACGAAAAGTATTAGTGCGGTCCATGCAATACGGACATGAGAGACGACCATGAGTGCTCCATCCCGATAATATTCCATAGGCCAGAAAGTCGTTGATGGTCCACATGCATAGTTTTTTTGTATCCCATCCAGAATGATCTCACCATCCTCTTAGATCGATAGAAGTCTTTAGGCAACTTAGCACCCTCTGGCAAGATCTCTATAATAAACTCCATCCGGTTGTAGCATTCTTGCGACATATTAAAATCAGACTTGATGCTCAACAATCTTGTAACCACCTCCAACGGTGAATGATCCTCACAACCAGGATATAATGGAGTCCTTGCATTCTCCAACAACTCCATGAACTTCGCAACATCGATATTCGGTGCCTCCTCAGCTGCATCATAATTTTTCGGATCGAAACTAGGCTCCGCCGCATCAAAAACTATGTTCACCCACCCATCGTCGTAAGCAGCGTGGTCGTGGACATCCATATACGGCTCCACATAAGGCTCCAACTCCGATGCCAAAGATACAAGTTCTCCGTGCGTGGTCCACTGATAGTAATTCGGCGTGAAACTCTTCGAGTACAAATGATATATGACTTCCACTTCTGGGATATATCAAGTTGCGACATCTCACACACGGACACTTAATTTTGGTAGCGTCCATGTACTCAGGGAATGCCTTGGCAAACTGCAGGAGCTGCTGTACACCCTCTATGAATTCATCTCGCACACCGCACATGTCATCAGGATGACGGTTGTATATCCACGAACGATGACGCAAATAGTAATTCAGATCCATTTTTAGATACTTCTGCAAAGATGAATAGACATCGTTCAAGTATGTACTAATATGAATATTTGGTAGTGTATATTATCCAAATGATACTCACTCCAGATATGCAAAGATGAATAGACATCGTTTAAGAAAACAGTTTAAATTACAGTACATGTCACAAGTCTAAATGGATTTCATATTCATATTTTCAATCATCTTCTGAAAATTCATCTTCTTTGTTTAAATACAATACGCACTGATACTCCTAGTCCTAGCATTGATACTCAGGAATACCCAATTATGTTGTACACCTACTCGTCTACACACACATAAGAATGCCCCAAACTATTGCAGGGTCTGTTGAGTTAAAAATTACACTCTAGGTATTACCCACTTGACATTTACACCGGTATATATTATTTATATTGACATTGCAGTGTCAACTCTGTATCTTGGATACTCATATTGCAGTATATCAGTGAGTATCAACTCTGTATCATGATATCCACACTTGATATTTGTTTAGGCCATGACTTTCTAATTGAAAAGTCAAGTCATGGATATCCAGTGTCAAATTTTTTTTTGTCCAGGATACAGAGTTGACACTCATTGATACACTCCTGGATGTCGACACTTGACATTTACACCGGTAAATATATATAGGGTCAACCCTATATAGATTATGAAACAAAAAATAAAGAGAGTTTAGGCCCGGTAGATATTATTTATATTGATATTGTAAATGTCAAGTGTGGGCCCAAACACAATATCTTGACTAAAACACATACTCAATGACACACACACACACACACACACACACACACACACACACACACACACACACACACACTGCACTGTGCACAAGTGTGCACTGCACAACACCTCACTTGATATCACCCGACCTCCTCCCAAAGTGCATTGCAGTGTACTGCTATGCACCTATTACCCCTTGCTGCAGCACTGAGTTACACTCCCCCCTTAGCACATACACACATCATACACATACACATGCACACTATGCCATTTTTTTGGGTCGTCTTGTATAGCTCTAAACTAGGATACATGATTGTAGAAATTTCTTTAACCACAACTAATCAAGTTACTCAGTTTTCCTACTTAATTGCCTAAAATGACAATAATGCTTATAACTATGCATGATTGATAACCAATGTATGTGTGTGTCCGTGTCCGATAAAATGCTTACAACCTTATCCTCGATATCGTGTCCTAACCTTTCATATCTATGTGTCCTACAATTTTACCATACGTATCATGAGATGACATGATAGAAACATGTGTGTGTCCGTGTTAGGGTTAGTATATGTGTGTTAGTGTGTCCGCGTGTCCGAGTTTGGGTTAGTGTTAGTGTCCGCGTGTGTGTGTGTCCGAGTTAGAATTATGATTTACCTAAGAAATGGGTGGCCGAAGAGGAGGGGGTTGACCAAGGAGGGGGTGCCTGGAGAGGAGGAGGACTCCGTTGAGGAGGAGGAGCCCGGAGAGGAGGAGGAGGATCTCGGTGGAGGAGGAGGAGAGGGTGCCCAAGGTCGGAGGGGGAGCACGATCGGCGACGGAGCTCGGCAGTGGGGGTCGTCGGCGAGGGGTTGGGTCACGGAGGTATGGGGAAAGGAGAAAATTTGGGATTTTTTTTTTAGTAAGAATGGAGAAAAAGTGAAACCGGATCGCTATATTAAAAAATATTAGTGACGTCTCTTAAACACATCAATAATCGTCGCTATTAGTGACGTTTATATAGTCGCTAAACGTCGCTAATTCTGAAAATATTAGCGACTAATTAGACGTCGCTAAACGTCGCGAATAAAAAATATTCAACAACGATTTGCTACGTTTATAAATATCGCTAATTAAAAAATTAAAATCGTCGGTAAAAAAGTTGTTAAACGTCGCTAAATTAATAACTTTAGCGACGTTTAGCGACGTTAAAAAAACATATAGCGACTATTCTTTCAAAAAACTAAAGTACCGTCGTTACTAGTCGCTATTTGTCGCAAACAGCGACGTACATCGACGTTTACTTACAACGTTGCTAAATTCCTTGACATTAGTGATGTTTGCTTACGACGTCGCTAAAAACGTCGCTATTTTATCATATTTTGGTAGTGAAACAAAAGCCAAAGCTAGTAATGCTTAGAATCAGTCAGGGTATTCACTCACCAAATATATCACAATGTAAAAAAAATATACAGCATTACTTGCCAACAAAGTAAGCATCTCTGAATATGCTAGCCTACTGAAGGAAAAAAACAAGAGAAATCATGTCTTCCACACCCAACTGTTTTTGACATTCAATTTTTTCCATGAGCCTTCTTTCCAATTCCTTGACATCAATCTTGAGTTTATATTCCTTCAAGTACCTATCATTTGAATTAGGCCCAGGCTTGGAAAGATTAGCGTCGGCTGCAGAAAGATTTTCCCTTCAGCACGATATAGATAATAACAACTCTAACAACAACATATAGTTAGTTCTCAATAGGACAAAGGGAAAAGTAGGCACTTTTAGTAACTACAGATCAATCCAAATTACTTCTGTACATTATGATCTTAGAATACAAGATGAAAAGCTTAAAGCAACAGGTACAAAGTAATTATACTATTCTTCCTACTGCTGTAGATCTTGCTACTGATACTATAAAGAGTATCACAATCCTCCAAAGAATATTGGAATATAATATAGTTCAAAAGTTGCATTGAAATTGTGCTTCCTAGTCCTCAATGTTTAATTGTACTTCTCAAAACCAAACAAACAAACAAACAAACTCACTTGATGCCCATCCTTTCTCACAATACCGCAATCTTCACTATTATCCATCATTTTCTTAAAACTAAGCTTGTGAGACAGTTCTCTGATATTCCATTATCTCATGTACTCGTATATCCAATTTTGCCATAGCAGAAATGATGATAAACCTAAAAAATCCCATCAAGATGTAGCATGTTCAGATTTTAAGAATTTGGTTTATGACAACTGATCAACTAATAGTTAAAAATTCCTTTGAAGTAATTTTTTTCTAATTTCATACAGATCCATATTTAAAATTGGAATGGCAGAATTTGAAAAGATACAATTCCGCAGATAATTAGGCGAAAGGCACATTCCTATAACTGGTTGGAATGATGGATCATTTTGAATGTGGTATAAAGAAACAACAATTTTCAAAAAATATATATTATGTCAGATTACGATTTTATTCTGATAGATCACACCAACGCATTATTGCAGTTGAAATCGAAGGAGAAGTTCATACCGAGTTTCTTTCTGTCCTTTTGACAACTTGCTACTGCAATTTTCCTGTGTTTGCTCACTCTTTCAAGAAAGATTCAGATACGGCGTCAGCCTCCCATTTTTCCTGTCATTTTAAAGATTGCCAAGATAAACTTCAAGTAATTTGAGTGTAAAAGATTTCAAATAACTTGTGAAGAATAGCAGCGACTGACCCGTAGGACACTCTTCACTGATGGTGTAACTAGAGTAAGATAATCAACACAATCGACCTTTTTGAGCATTTCCTCCAATCTATGACACGCTGCAAGACTGTTCTTGACTTGTGCAGTATTTTGAAGGAACTGCAAAACTAGCCAGTTATAAGTGAGGCAAGAGCTTAAACACAAAAGGTTCTAAACTCGTCTCTGGAAATGCTGAAAATTACACACACCTTCATGCTTAACTCCATTTTTTCTGTTCCTAACGCCTTCCTTATGATGTTGTCTTCCTTCAATATGTCACAACCATTTTGAGTATCAAACTTGTACTCATCATCCCTATTTCCGGAGGCCTTGATGATATCTTCTGCCCCCTTAAGGACTTGGTTGGTAGTTTTCATACAAACCTTACTCTCTTCCTCGGAAAGTTCAGCAAGACTCTCTTTCCATCCTTCCAGAATAGCCTTGAAGCTTTGAATGGCATGCTCTGCCTCAGTCCTTCCCTTGTGCTCATCCTCACACTTGGCCTCTATTTTTAGCAAAGCATCTTTATATGTCATCCAGTATTTCTTCAGTCCCACAAGAACACTCAATTTCTTGAATTTCGCGACATACTTTTTAAGTATACAAGGACCTAAATCATCTCTTACACTTTTTGATTTGATCCAAGATATTATAGCATCTTCAACACTACTACCACTGTATAACCAGGAAACCACGGCCTCAGCATTAATCTCCCAAGAAGCATTACCATTGCGGTTATCAGACTGTCTAAACCATCCATCGGCATAGATAAGGAGTCTCGACCTGCTACGATCAAGAACCACCCTGATGTTGTTGTCAGGAGGAGCAAGAAATGCATCGTCTTTAGGAGCAAGAAAGACATCGTCGTCATCGGAAGGGCTTTTTTCTTCGGTCCACAGCTCTATCATACGCAAGACGTCTCGGACATGCTCGAGTTGTGGAGCCTCCAGGCAGCGGAAGCACAATGTCGAGTTCCTATCCACTCCTTTCATCATCAGCAGCTTCCTCGACGGTAGGCCTTCCACTACACCCATGGCATAGTCTAATATAGTATAGAATTGGCTAAAATGGAGGATCTTCTTCTCTAGAAGAGTCTTGAACGACGCACCGATAGATTCAAGAAGCTTGGCCCTCTCCGTGTCAGTCGACATGAGCGACACATCCCAATCGGTAATGGGTGTCCAGCAGCCCTCGGTAAATAAAGCGTCAATGGCAACATTAATGGGTTTCCAACAGCTTTCAGATATCTTCTTGGTCCATTCCTCAGGGAAGTCCTCTAGAAAGCCCGGCAAGTAGGCCAGCAGACCTTCAGGGAGGGGTTCCATATGCGCCGTGAAGATATGCTCCCCATGGGCTGCAAACTCGGGGAAGTTGATGTTGCAGTAGCAGCAACACCACCATTTCCAGGAGTATTCTGACTCCGGCAAAGGAGAGGCCTCCGAGGCGAAATCAGCATCCACCTTGTATTGTTTGAAGTATTTCTTGACGCTTTCAAGATCCACTTGTATATGATCTTGCGAGATCTCCACTGGACTTGTTTCTTTTTCAAGGAAGGAACGAACCAGTTTCTTCTTCTTCTTCAAGGGAACCATCTCTTTTTTTTTTTTTGGTTTTGGGCAGGAGACTTTGAAGTTGGCAGTAATATGAGTTAGTTTAGGCAATTCTTCTGTTTCATCACTTCCTCTGTTGTGCTGATATAAATAGGATGGAGTCTGAGGGGATTGGAGCTCTATGGTAGCTACCTATAGGTTGCATGGATACTCCTCCATAGGATTATATCTGCATCAGCTACTATCTTCTCTCAGCAAACATAATGGAAATATTAGAAAGTATATATATATATTTATATATGATCCTTTATATACATCTGTAACATTCATAGATACATATACTATTAGTAATAGGCTCTTCTCTAGTTTAAGCGAACTTAGATGATACTTTGTTACATGAGCTTAAATTGCATTGTGGCATGATTTGCGTGCTAAACACTCTTTATATCTAAATGATGAAATCTTTACTACACCTAAAATATATTTGCTAATATAATATTATGCCTCACATATGGTGTCATGTATCATAGGATATAGTAACCCTAGAACTTGGGAACATGATTTTGATAATTCTTTTACTTGTTTCGACTTTACAATTCAATCTAGTTCCAAAATCCAAATCCTTAAGTATACAATCATGACTCAAGTAGACAAACCTATATACCTTGCAGCCTAATTTGTATTTGATGCGATTAATCAATATTTATGAAAATAGTAGTATATCATATCGTACCATAAGATGCGCATCCTATATTGCACACGATACTAACAACATAGAAGCTACCTCTTCTTGATGTGCATAAACGACTCATTTATACAACAATGATTTGATCTTAAGCACCTATCTTGGCTCTGTTCATTTTTCACTCAAAAGACGAACTACTGATGTTAAGATCATATATGATTTCTGTAGAATATTTTGGAGTTCTAATATATATATATATATATATATATATATATATATATATAGCCTTATAATCCTCCATCTTACATAAAATTCCCTAATACATTCTAATATACCAACACTCCTCCCCTCCTTAAGATGGGCGAAAGATATTCACTAAGCCCATCTTGTCATATCCTCTAATCATATCTACAGAGCTAAGTCCCTTTGTCAGACTATCTGCTACCTGATCCTTGGTTGGAACGTGGCCTAGCTCCAATATTCTACTGTCCAACTTCTCCTTGATGAAGAATCTATCGATCTCGATGTGTTTGGTCCTGTCAAGCTGCACTGGATTGTTGGCGATACTGATGGCTGACTGGTTGTCACACCACAGCTTCATCTTGGCTCCTTGATCCAGCTTTAGCTCCATCAGTATACTATTCAGTCATAGCAGCTCTGCAACTCCCAATGTCATAGCTCTGTACTCTGCTTCAGCTGTCGATCTGGCTATCACTGACTGCTTTTTACTTCTACAAGAGACCAAGTTGCCTCATACAAATATGCAATAGCCCCAGGTAGACCTCTTGTCGTCAACATAGCTAGACCAGTCAGAGTCGCAGTAGCCCTTGATGCTCACGTGATCATTCTTCCTGAATATCAGTCCCTTTCCGGGGGCACCCTTCAAGTATCTCAGAATCTGGTACACTGCGTCCATATGACCCTTCCTTGGGTCATGCATGTAGCGGCTGACTCACTACAAAGCAGATATCAGGACGTGTGTGGCTAAAATAGATCAACTTGCCCACCAGTCTCTGGTATCTGTCCTGGTCAACTGTGTCACGCCCCAGTCCCAAAATACGTAGGACCAGGAATTCATGACACGCCAGCTATGCATTCGACCAGACTCTGGTCCGACTCGAATACGTATAAGCTGTATAATAGAGGGCACTATCTATAAATCTCGTAAATGTAAACCTCTATGTCTCAATCCACAATGAACAGAAATATACAAGAAAGAGCTACATGTACTAAAGTCGGCCGCCCAATAACACACAAACTAGAATAGACTCGAGAAGAGATGAGTCTACAAAAACTAGTCTACAACAGCAGATGAATAATCAATATGAATAAAGTAACCATAATGCCGGTAGAAATGATATGAGTACCTGGTACAATGCCCGCAAGACCTGCATCTCCATCAGCAACTCCAAATGCTCCGTAATCCTCTATGCTACAAAACTGGCAGGGGACCAGGTCCTCAGAGGGACGTAACAAGGTATAAAAATACAGCATGCCAAAGTACAACAGAAAGTACAAGTGCAACGACGGTGTAGTCTAGCATAACTAACTAAGTATGACACAGTTTAAAGACAATGTTCGATGCATGGGCTGTCCAAAATAAAACCATAGCTCCGAACACAGAGACACACGGGGCGTACCGTAGCTCCGAACACAGAGTCACACGGGTGATACTACTACTCCAGATACAAGATCACTACAGAAATAGTACATATACATATATAAGTGCGTACAGAGGAGCCCAAACGTCTAGTAACTATCTTCCCCATCCCAAGCTGTCAACGATTGTGCGTTGAACCTGAACCTCTATCTAACAGTCTCGTCACACAGAAATAACTCAACATACGCGACCCTAAGGTCGTCCCAGTCTCCGGTCATGATGTCAGTATCAGGATACAGAAAATCTGGCACGATAACAGTGTATGAATGTGTCCTGGGGTGAAGATATACTCAGGTACGTACATCGAGGTGTTACGAACATCTAGCATTCGTTACAAGACGTTACGACGAACGTCTGCACCCAGTTATGATCCGGACACGAAGTAACGATCATAATCAAACATGCGCACAATGTATATAATGAAATAATAAATATCTGGTAACTGAAGTACAGGGTGGAAAGGTACACTTGCCTGCGTCAGGCTGCTGAAGATGGGGATTCGGTACCACGTCCAAGTCAGCAGGTCCCGTAGTACCTAGAGATGAGATACAAACTCAATCAATAAACTATCACGTAGAAAACAGGGATGTGACACACGTCTAGACATATGCTCAGACTCAGCTACAACTCACAGGGACATGACGCTAGAGGGTTGACCAAGGTTGACTAATGGTACGTTACGTCAAATCAAATTAATCATCTGTAAATATCATCAAACTATCCTCAATCCTACTATATTCATCACAGTGTTTATCAATATTTTGAGCCATGATCAATCCTCAGATTCCTCCTGATCTTCACAGACATTATTACTCACGGTGACACATGTCTTCCTCAAATAAATTATCAATATTTATTAAACCTTCCATTTTATATCTTCATTACGAATTCACAATAAGTGTTACTCTTCAATTTAACCCATAATTAATTATCAGTCCCCAATCACCGATTAATGGTTTGATACCACACATTATTTCAAAATAATGATAAATCATAGTATTATTTCGCAACACTTTAATTTTCTCAACAACAATAATCCATAGTGCATATATTAATTAAAATACCCTAACATCTCAATGTATCCAAATATCATAAACTCAATATATAGTCAAATACCCTAAATATTGACCTTGCATTTCATCCTCATTGCATGTATTACCAGGAACTAAATCCTTAAATCTCAATACAAAATGTAGCCCTAAACAAAGATCCATGTATTCTCAAACCCTAACTTAATTGTATATCCATAAATTTGCGTTATATACTATGAACATAAACCCTAAACCTATTATTTATCATTCACAATCTTCAAGTGCATAAAGTACATAATATCATACCCTAACTCAATGCATACTTAAACCTCTTAAACCCTAACCCCAACTAACTGAGTTACACATAACACTAAACAAAACACAATAATAGACTAACTATGCAATAGACAAATTTTAGATTTAAACAGGGAGCTGGGGAAGAGGCTACCTCGGCGGCGTCCAGTGGCACGAGGGTGGTGGCTGGCCGGAGAATGGAGGGCCTCACCGGAGTGGCTCGTGGCAATGGTGGCAGTGATAATGGAGGATGTGGAGGTGGTGGTAATGGTGTGTGGTGGTGGTAGTGAAGTTGGAGGTGGTGGTCAGCCGCCGGTGGGGAGAACGGCAGTGCGGTGGTGGTAGTGAAGCTGGAGGTGGGGAAGAACTGGCCAGAGAGGGAGCTGCTGTCGGTGCTGCGGGGAGGAGTTGGCCGCCGGAGCAGACACGAGGTGGCTCGGTTGATGAACGTGGAGGTGATGGCGGGTGTGGCGGTGGCTTGGCAGCAGCCGATTGCCGGAGGGGGGGCGGTCGGGTGGACTGGTGGAACGGGGATGTGGTGACAGCGCCGGTGGTTGCTAGCTCGTCGTGGTGGAGCTCGGGCTCGCCGTGGGGTGGAGTCGGGGGAGGCACTGGAAATAGAGGTGGTGGTGGTGGTGTGCAGTGGTGGATCGTGGCAGCACCGGAGTTGAAGTCGTGGTGACCGGCCGGAATGTTGAAGTGAAGTAAAAGAAGGAGAATAAGAAAGGAAGGAGAAGAAATAATTCGGTTGTAATATGTAGAGGGAGGAGGGAGAGAGGGGGGGTTCTCTAGGTTTTCAAAGCTTCCTTGGGATTAGGGCCGACATGGGGAAGAGGGGTGTGATGGAGACATTTTATAGGATGGTGTGTGATGATTGGATGGTGGGGATTGACCTATTTCAAATGGGTGGTGAGGATTACTCATGAAGGAAATTGTTTCTTCATGCAAATGAGAGGGGGGGGGGGATTATTGACCGGTCAAAGAAGAGGGTTGGCCTCTTCATTGGCCTTGACCAATGAGGGTGTGCCACATGTCACAACATTTGTAATTTAGTCCCTTAAGTTTAGGTAATTGCACAAACACATGAAATGATGGAAAAATTGTGGGAGAATTGGTTTTTGGTATTTTGTAGGGTGAGGGGGTGTTGTGTGTTTTGCATGGGCTTAAATAAATGGTCATTGGAATTAAATGGGGATTAAAATGGGATTAGTCAAAGTTGGTATCCCCAATTTAATTAGAATAAATTATCATGTGCTCTTTAATTAAATGGGGGCACATGGGATCTCAATTAAGAATGACACAAAGGTCAGAAATAGTGTAGGCTTGGTGTCAGTCTTGGACCCTTTAATTGGTCCGGCTCAACGGATTCGGTTGGTGTCTCAAAATTGATGGCAACGACACCGGTACCCGACACAGAATTTAAATAAGGATTTCGGTCACGAAAAATTGTGCAATTAATTTAGAGCACAAGAAAATATAATTTTGAGTGACGAAAAAGTTCAATGCCTAAATTGGCGTGTCAAGTCAAAAGTGCAACAATCTGATGGGATTTATGGGCTGATGTTGGGCTACGAATAATTCAACAATGGTAGGGCGCGCCGAGGGTTCAATTAAAATAAACAGACATCTGCAACCTTACTCTAAGCCTCAATCATCTGCTGCTAAAACAAAATTTTCTATCCCATACCAGACTATCTATAGAAATATTTGAGGGACTTTATATCCTTCCCAACTTAGAATTTTTTTTCCCGAAATTAAAAGTAAAATATGATAATATCTATGAGAATTTAAAAACAAACTCGTGATCATATGCGGTACGTAAATTCGTACCTTGGTCCTCAAATAAATACGGGAAACACTGTCGAATGGAATCCTCGCGCTCCCAGGTAGACTCGTCTGGCGAATGATACTTCCATGTAACTCTGACCAGTCGAATAGTCTGACCTCTCAAAGTCTTCTCACTGCGATCGAGTATCTCCACTGGCTGCTCTACGTAAGATAAATTGGGCCCGACTGTAATCTCTGAATGATCAAGCACGTGGCTAGGGTCTGCCACGTATCTTCTCAACTACGATACGTGAAATACGTCGTACACTCCTTCTAATGATGGAGGTAATGCCAGACGATAAGCCACTTCGCCAACTCGTTCTAAGATGTCAAACGGTCCGATATACCTTGGACTCAGCTTGCCTCTGCCTCCGAATCTGATGGTACCACGAGTAGGCGATATCTTCAAAAATACATAGTCACCTTCCTTGAACTCCAAAGGTCTGCGGTGCGCATCTGTCCAATGTTTCTGTCTGTCCTGTGCTGCACGCAGGTGGCTCTGAATCTGCTTGACTTTCTCCACTGTTTGTGTCACCAACTCTGGACCAAGTATCTGATGCTCTTTCACGTCACTCCAACATACTAGTGACCTATATTTCCTGTCGTACAGTGCCTCATAAGGTGCCATCTGTATGCTAGTCTGGTAGCTGTTATTGTAGGAGAATTCCACCAAGTGTAGATGGTCCTCCCAAGATCCTCCAAAATTAATCATGCACGCTCTCAACATATCCTCTAATATCTGTATCGTGCGTTCTGACAGGCCATCAGTCTGTGGATGATATGCAGTGCTGAACTTGAGACGAGTTTCTAGACTCTCCTGCATACTCTGCCAAAAATATGACGTGAATCTGGAATCACGATCCGATACGATGCTGACAGGCACTCCACGTAGTCGTACTATCAGCCTCATATACATGTCAGCTAATATCTCCGTGGACTGCCCAACTCCGAAGGACAAGAAATATACAGACTTGGTGAGTCTGTCTACGACAACCCAAACTGCATCCTTCCCGCTAGGGCTCCGCGGGAATCCTGTGACGAAGTCCATGGTAATGTGTTCCCACTTCCACTCGGGAATGGAAAGCGGCTGCAATAGTCCTGCAGTCCTCTGATGTTCAGCCTTGACTTGCTGACAAACTAAACATCTCGCCATGATTCTTGCAATCTCTCTCTTCATCCCATGCCACCAGAAATGTTGCCTCAAATCTCGGTACATTTTTGTACCCCCGGGATGAATAGAATAAATTAAGCTATGAGCCTCGGTCATCAACTCTTGGCGTAGCTCGCCACTCGGAATGTATAGGCGATCTCTACACCTTAACATTTCACATTCATGAATCCTGAGTCCCGTCTGTATGCCGGCCTCTGTCCTCTCTCGTAGACGTTAAAATCTCGTATCTGTAGGCATGGCTGCCTTGATCCTCTCAATCAATGTAGACTGAACCTCGAGACTGGCCATCTGTCCATCCATGCCTGGCAATACAATCTCTATCCCAAGCTTCTGGAGATCCTCTAGCAAATTTCTGCTGTGTCGTCAAAAAGTATGCCATGGGCTTCCTGTTTAAGGCCTCTGCTACTACCTTCGCCTTGCCAGGATGGTACTGCAACTCTATATCATAATCTGTCATCAACTCTAGCCAGCATCTCTATCTCATGTTGAGCTCCTTCTGCGTATAGACATACTTCAGACTTTTATGATCTGTATAAATCTTAACACGCTCTCCATAAAGGTAGTGTCGCCATAGCTTTAGTGCAATTATCACTGCAGCTAGCTCTAGAATGTGCGTCTGATAGTTCTTCTCATGAACCCTTAGTTTTCCTGATGCGTAGACTATCTATTCTATCTAAACATAACTCATATTTGCTAAGCTTGGCATACAGCTCTTTCTGTCTCAGCGTCTCCAATACGATCCTGAGATGTCTCTCATGCTCCTTCTGGCTCTTGGAATATACCAAGATGTCATCGATGAACACCACCACAAACTTATCTAAGTACTGGTGGAAGACATTGTTCATCAGACTCATAAATACTGCTGGTGCGTTGGTTAAACCAAACGGCATGACTAAAAACTCATAGTGCCCATACTTCGTCCGAAAAGCCGTCTTTGGGATGTCCTCTCTTCGTACCTTAATCTGATGATAACCGGATCTGAGATCAATCTTCGAGAATACACATGCGCCACTTAGCTGATTCAAATAAATCATCAACGCGCGGCAATGGGTACTTGCTCTTTATCGCTACGGCATTTAATGCCCTGTAATCGATACACAAGTATACTGCCTCATCGTTCTTCGGCACTATTAAGATGGTTGCTTCCCATGGAGAAACACTAGCCCGACTGAAACCCTTGTCTAAGAGATCCTCTACGATGGACCTTCAACTCAACCAACTCTATCGGTGCTAGTCTGAAGACGAGAAAATAACTGGCTCGGCTCTGGGAGTCAACTCTTTAACAAACTCTATCTCTCTGTCAGGTGGCCGGCCTAAAAGGTTCTCTAGAATCACATCCTCAAACTCTGATATAATACGGGGGTACACTGGTTCACCTTGTATTGTGTGCCCTAAGGTAGATGGGCACCATACTCCCGGGCTCTCTGAAGAAACTCAAACTCAGGGTAATCTGGTGGTTATAAATAATGTAACCATACCGACAATCTAGCGTCGCGTGGTATTGGCTCAACCAATCCATGTCTAGGATAATGTCATAGTCTAGACTAAAACTCATAATAAATTCTCCTATTCTGTTGACCACACTAATCCTCCAAAAGAAAAATTCTTCCTTGCCTAAAGTATAATTTTTCTCCTCTCCAAAATTTTCCCAAAAATTATATTCCTCAAATTTCTTTTTCCCGTTATTTATTGCTCTGGGTCACATAGTATAATTATAATAATGATGTCACCCAAGCACATACTAAAATTTCTGGTATCAGATCATCATCTTCCAAGTGAGATCCTAAAATTTTATCTCCTCTAGCTCATAACAGCGTTCCTGGTATTACTATCATATACAACCACTAGTTTTCATCATCAGGCTATGCATTTCCATGAATTATTCTAGGTCATGGTCAACAATCTTTCCAGCTCCTAGTACTTCCAAGATCACTGCTATCTCAAGTACGGATAGGGTACTACTGGGTTCAACTCTCTTGCTAACCTTCCACACTAGTTCTAGAATCCAAAAGAACCTATCAATCTATCCTACCCAGGGTAACAATCTTCTCAGGAAATATTACACAAATTCTGTCTTCTGTCGTCTGGTCTTCGATCTTCTTCTGGAGGTAAACATCAGGCACAAGCGTTCGCCTTCCCGAATAATAGGGGATAAAAAATAATGATAACGATATTGACGAAAGTTGAACGAATACAAATTGGATGTCCAAGGGCGATAATCATATACAAAGTGAGTTTTAAAAATTGATTATGGATTGAGATCCTATTCAACAATAAATCATAATATCTATTCCTAATTTGCAGGCTCGCTTGGCACAGTCAGGTAACCAAGGCAATTTAATACGGACCTGCATAGGCCACCACAAAAATATGTCACGCCCCAGTCCCAAAATACGTAGGACCAGGAATATACGACACGCCAGATACACATTCGACCAGACTCTGATCCGACTCGAATACATATAAGCTGTATAATAGAGGGCACTATCTATAAATCCCGTAAATGTAAACCTCTATGTCTCAATCCACAATGAACATAAATATACAAGAAAGAGCTACATGTGCTAAAGTCGGCCGCCCAATAACACACAAACTCGAATAGACTCAAGAAGAGACAAGTCTAAAAAAATTAGGCTACAACAACAGATGAATAAAGTAACCATAATGCCGGTAGAAATGATATGAGTACCTGGTACAATGCCCGTCAGACCTGTATCTCCATCAGCAACTCTAAATGCTCCGTAATCGTCTATGCTGCAAAACTGGCAGGGGACCAGGTCCTCAGAGGGACGTAACAAGGTACAAAATACAGCATGCCAAAGTACAACAGAAAGTACAAGTGCAACGATGGTGTAGTCTAGCATAACCAACTAAGTGTGACACAGTTTAAAGACAATGTTCGACGGGTGGGCTGTCCAAAATAAAATCGTAGCTCCGAATACAGAGACACACAGGGCGTACCGTAGCTCCGAGCACAGAGTCACACGGGTGATACTACTACTCCAGATACAGGATCACTACAGAAATAGTACATATACATATATAAGCGCGTGCAGAGGAGCCCAAACGTCTAGTAACTGTCTTTCCCATCCCAAGCGGTCAACGATTGTGCATTGAACCTGAACCTCTATCTAACAGTCTCGTCACACAGAAATAACTCAACAGACGCGACCCTAAGGTCGTCCCAATCTCCGGTCAGGATGTCAGTATCAGGATACAGGAAATCTGGCACGATAACAGTGTATGAATGTGTCCTGGAGTAACGATATACTCAGGTACGTACATCGAGGTGTTATGAACATCTAGCATTCATTACAAGACGTTACGATGAACGTCTGCACCCGGTTGTGATCCGAACGTGAAGTAATGATCATAATCAAACATGCGCACAATGTATATAATGAAACAATAAATATCTGGTAACTGAAGTACATGGTGGCAAGGTACACTTGCCTGTGTCAGGCTGCTGAAGATGGGGATCCGGTAAAATGTCCAAGTCCGCAGGTCCCGTAGTACCTAGAGACGAGATACAAACTCAATCAATAAACTATCACGTGGAAAACAGGGATGTGACACACGTCTAGACATATGCTCAGACTCAGCTACAACTCACAAGGACACGACGCTAGAGGGTTGACCAAGGTTGACTAATGGCACGTTACGTCAAATTAAATTAATCATCTGTACAATATCATCAAAATATCCTCAATCCTACTATATTCATCACAGTGTTTATCAGTATTTTGAGCCATGATCAATCCTCAGATTCCTCCTAATCTTCACAGACATTATTACTCACGGTGACACATGTCATCCTCAAATAAATTATATTTATTAAACCTTCCATTTTATATCTTTATTACGAATTCACAATAAGTGTTACTCTTCAATTTAACCCATAATTAATTATCAGTCCCCAATCACCGATTAATGCTTTGATACCACACATCATTTCATAATAATGATAAATCATAGTATTATTTCACAACACTTTAATTTGCTCAACAACAATAATCCATAGTGCATATATTAATTGAAATACCCTAACATCTCAATGTATCCAAATATCATAAACTCAATATATAGTCAAATACCCTAAATATTAACCTTGTATTTTATCCTCATTGCATGTATTACCAAAAATTAAACCCTTAAATCTTAATGCAAAATGTAGCCCTAAACAAAGATCCATTTATTCTCAAACCCTAACTTAATTGTATATCCATAAATTTGTGTTATATACTATGAACATAAACCCTAAACCTATTATTTATCATTCACAACCTTCAAGTGCATAAAGTACATAATATCATACTCTAACTCAATGCATACTTAAACCTCTTAAACCCTAACCCCAACTAACTAAGTTACACATAACACTAAACAAAACACAATAATAGACTAACTATGCAATAGACAAATTTTAGATTTAAACAGGGAGCTGGAGAAGAGGCTACCTCGGTGGCGTCCAGTGGCACGAGGGTGGTGGCTGGCCGAAGAATGGATGGCCTGGCCGTAGTGGCTCGTGGCAATGGTGGCGGTGATAATGGAGGATGTGGAGGTGGTGGTAATGGTGTGTGGTGGTGGTAGTGAAGCTGGAGGTGGTGGTCAGCCGCCGGTGGGGAGAACGGCAGTGCGGTGGTGGTAGTGAAGATGGAGGTGGTGGTCAGCCGCCAGTGGGGTAAAGCTGGAGGTGGTGGTCAACCGCTGGTGGGGAGAACGACAGTGCAGTGGTGGTAGTGAAGCTGGAGGTGGTGGTCAGCCGCCGGTGGGGAGAACGGCAGTGCGGTGGTGGTAGTGAAGCTGCAAGTGGGAAAGAACTGGCCGGAGAGGGAGCTGCTGTCGGTGCTGCGGGGAGGAGTTGGCCGCTGGAGAAGACGCGGGGTGGCTCGGTTGATGAACGTGGAGGTGATGGCGGGTGTGGCGGTGGCTTGGCAGCAGCCAGTTGTCGGAGGGCGGGGGTCGGGTGGACTGGTGGAACGGGGATGTGGTGACAGCGCCGGTGGTTGCTAGCTCACCGTAGTGGAGCTCGGGCTCGCCGTAGGGTGGAGTCGGGGGAGGCACTGGAAATGGAGGTGGTGGTGTGCGGTGGTGGATCATGGCAGCGTCGGAGTTGAAGTCGTGGTGACCGGCCGGAATGTTGAAGTGAAGTGAAAGAAGGAGAAGAAGAAAGGAAGAAGAAGAAAGGAAGGAGAAGAAATAATTCGGTTGTAATATGTAAAGGGAGGAAAGAGAGAGGGGGGGTTCTCTAGGTTTTCAAAGCTTCCTTGGGATTAGGGCCGGCATGGGAAAGAGGGGTGTGATGGAGACATTTTATAGGATGGTGTGTGATGATTGGATGGTAGGGATTGACCTATTTTAAATGGGTGGTGAGGATTACTCATGAAGGAAATTGTTTCTTCATGCAAATGAGAGGGGGGGGGGAATTGTTGACCGGTCATAGAAGAGGGTTGGCCTCTTCATTGGCCTTGACCAATGAGGGTGTGCCACATGTCACAACATTTGTAATTTAGCCCCTTAAGTTTGGGTAATTGCACAAACACATGAAATGATGGAAAAATTATGGAAGAATTGGTGTTTGGTATTTTGTAGGGAGAGGGGGTGTTGTGTGTTTTGCATGGGCTTAAATAAATGGTCATTGGAATTAAATAGTGATTAAAATAAGATTAGTCAAAGTTGGTATCCCCAATTTAATTAGAATAAATTCTCATGTGCTCTTTAATTAAATGGGGGCACATGGGATCTCAATTGAGAATGACACAAATGTCAGGAATGGTGTAGGCTTGGTGTCAGTCTTGAACCCTTTAATTGGTCTAGCTCAACGGGTTCGGTTGGTGTCTCAAAATTGATGGCAACGACACAGGTGCGCGACACAGAATTTAAATAAGGATTTCGGTCATGGAAAATTATGCAATTAATTTAGAGCACAAGAAAATATGATTTTGAGTGACGAAAAAGTCCAGCACCTAAATCAAGTCAAAAATGCAACAATTTGATGGGATTTATGGGCTGATGTTGGGCTCCGAATAATTCAACAATGGTAGGGCGCGCCGAGGGTTTAATTAAAATAAACAGACATCTGTAACCTTACTCTAAGCCTCAATCATCTGCTGCTAAAACAAAATTTTCTATCCCATACCAGACTATTTATAGAAATATTTGAGGGGGTTTACAAACTGGTTCTCCAGCCTCAATACCCAGCTTGAACCTCTGATTGATCGGCGTCGCTGCAGGTTTGCATTCCAACATCCATGTCTCTGTGAGAAGGTCTAGCGCATACTTTCTCTGAGAAAGAACAATTCCCTCTTCTTCTTGAGCAATCTCAATCTCAAGGAAGTACCGAAGAAGGTCAAGGTCCTTCACCTCGAACTCCTTGCCAAGCTTTCCCTTGAGTTGGACAATCTCCTGCTCATCATCTCCTGTGATAATTATATCGTCCACATACATCGCAAGCATGGTGATGTAGCCTCCACTCCGATGAAAAAATACAGTGTGATCAGCGTTGATCTGCCTATATCCCATCCCTATCATCGCCCTCCTGAATCTGTCAAACCATGCTCGAGGAGACTGCTTCTGTCCATAGAGGGACTTCTTCAACCTGTAAACCTTGCCCACTGTCTTATCAGTACAGAATCCTGGTGGTATCTCCATGTGCAACTCTCCACTAGATCCCCATGAATAAACACATTCTTCACATCCAATTTGTGTAGCTTTCATCCACCATTCGCTGCCAAAGAAATCAGGGTTATGATGGTGCTCATCTTCGCTACTGGTACAAAAGTCTCGTCGTAGTCATTATCGTATGCCTGGCTGTATTCTTTTGCCACCAGTTGAGCCTTGTAGTGCTCAACCTGTCCATCTGGGTTCTGCTTCACAGTAAAGACCCACTTGTATCTGACTGCCCTCTTTCCATCTGGCAGTTTTACCAGTTCCCAAGTGTGGTTCTTTTCAAGAGCCCCTAACTCCTCATGTATCGCCACTTTCCACTTTGGATCGTTCGTGACAATCTGCTAATTATTAGGTACAATAATACTTTCCAAAGATGTAATGAATGCTCCATAATAAGAAGAGATGTTATCATATAAAATAAACTGAGCAATGTCCCAACCATATCTATCAGAGAAATTTTTCGCGTTGCTGCGAGTGGTCTTCCGTATTGATAATGGTGTGGGAGGGATAGGAAGAATGATATCACAGAAGGAAAATCTGGTCGTAGTGGTGTAGGTGTATAAGGAGTCGAGACGGACGCAGGCAAGGGACTATAGGTACTGGTCCTGCAGTTTGCTTTTATTTTCTGCTGTAAGTAAGTAACTCCCCCTGAGCCATGGACCTAACAACTCTCATCTCCTCCTCCTGTTCCTCTCCACTCTCCTCTTCAACCATTCCTCCATGACATACTTCTAAATTGGTCACCAACTCTCACCAATCTCCCCCTCTCGCCTTATACTCTCAGTGTCAGGTGAGTTGCCTATGGATGGGGTTCACTCCCGACAATAGTATGGCTCAAGCTCACTGAAGTGAACATCCATGCTAAAAAACCTCTTCTTCTCTACTGGGCTCCAGCATACGTACCCCTTCTGAGTCGCCGAATAGCCCACAAAGATACACTTGACTGCTCTAGGGTCAAGCTTTTCAACAGACAGTCTATTATCCTTCATAACATATATGCAGCCAAACACCTTCAGCGGGAGTATCCCACTATTATTTTTTTGTAATATCTCACATGAAAACTTCTATCCCAGTACTTTCGAGGGCATCCTGTTGATCAGTTGAGCTGCTGTCAACACTGCATACCCCCACAGACTCTATGGGACATTTATGGCGATCATCATGCTCCTTGCCACCTCCAGAAGGTGTCATTTATTCCTTTCTGCCACTCTATTCTGTGCTGGTGTGTATGCACAGGTAGTCTGATGCTGTATCCCTTGGGCTGACAAGTATTCCTCAAGTGATTTGTTGGTATATTTTGTCCCATTGTCAGACCTCAGTACCTTCACCACTGCTCTGTACTGAGTCTGGACATGTTTATAAAAGTCCCAAAAATAGGCAAAGACATTGTCCTTATTTTTCATCAAATACAACCAGGTAACACGAGAGGAATAATCAATAAAGAAACAAAATACTTGTAACCATTCATAGTAGTTGTGGCGCACGGCTGCCAAACATCAAAATATATAATATCAAAAACAGAAGAGCTCCTATGGCCCGCACTAACTTATGAGCTCCTAGTAAGTTTGTCTAAATCACATGCATCACATACTAGTTTCTTCTTATTTACTTTCTCATAAATAGATGGATACACCCTACTCAAAATACCAAAAGAGGAGTGCTCCAACCGCCTGTGGTGGAGTATCAGTGTATCCTCGACACTCATCTTCGGTCCTTCCATTCCTGCCCTCTCTACCATATACACCAATACAGAATCTAGCCCTTCCCGATTTAGGTACCATAGTCCATCATGCCAAGTGCCAGTCCCAAGTCTTCGTCCTGTCTCCTTCTCCTGGAAGATCACCTTAGGAATATCAAAATAGATAATGCATTTTAGTTGGAGGATTATAGAACTTATGGACAAAAGACTGACTAAAAAAGAAGGAACATGCAAAATATTGGATAATTTTAGTGAACCTGTACAATCGACAGTACCCTTACCGACCACTGGCTGGAAAGTACCATCGGCTGTTTTAATGCTGTCCGCCGATGCTAGGTGAGTGTAGGAAAAGAACTCACTAGCATTCCCTGTCACCTGTCGAGACATACTCGAATCCATAATCCAGTCCGACGATCTAAGGGAAGACATAGATGCAAGGGACGAGTGAGTGGTCAATACCTTTCGATGGATGGGCATACATGGAAGCGTTGTCTCTGGCGAAGACTGAGGTAGATGCCTCCTCAGTCCCACTGTAGTGCCCCGCTCCGTGTAGGCACTATGTACAAGTGATATCGCTTTGCTTGCTCGAGCAAAAGTCTTCTCGGAGAGTTTCTGATCGAACCCCAAGACGATTGATCTATGTGAGTAGGCAAAACTTTATTCTCTGATTTTTGCACGCCTTAATAATAAATCTGAGTTTTTGAATGCTTTTTCTAAGAAGGTAGTTTCATAAGAATAATGATAGAACCTGACTCTGCATGCTTAATAAGAGAACTCGTATAGCTTGTCATTGAAATGAACCTACTTGCTTAACTAGAGAACTTGTATGCTTATCTAAAAAGAGATAAAACCTTGCCATGCTAAGTCAAGAAGTATAAGAAATATTGCATGCTTAGTTACACTGACACAACTATCGAACGAACCCTTGTCAGCTAAAAAGATAAGTAAAAGAATCTCTCGAAAAAGTCCCTTTGTAATATGTTAAGAAAGAGATAGATATTGTATGCTAGTTATGAAATCAAAATCGTGCTTGCTATTATATGTTTCACTTGACTATTTTGCTATATCGAACTGCTATAAGTCTTTGATTCGTATAAGCAGAGACTAATAGTGCACCCTAAGGTACGATCCTTGTGATCTAGTAGGGTGTGGTATAAGATATGTAAAAGATGTGCTTTGTTTGACAAGATATGTTTTGCTCGACCATATATGTTTTGCTTGATCATTTGTTTTACTTGCATTATAGATGTTTTATGTAATTGCATTAGTCTCGGATAACTTGTGTACAAGGTCGTGTCTCTCGAACGGTTCCTGGGGCACTGGGAATCGTTTGGTCCGAAAAAGATTTTTGTTTTGCCCCGAGGATACGGCCTTCGGGGTCTAGTGGAGCGATAGGTCTATTAGTGTTGTGCGGAACCCATGATATCACAGCTGCTAGTATTCATGTGTGTTGGTGAAGAGCTGAACCTTGAGTCACATATGTCGACACATGCGCGTGCTAGTGAAGAGCTGAACCTTGGGTTACCGCTACTAATCTTGGGGCTACCCATGGACCATCATATAGTTAGGGCGCATGCTAGGCTAGCCTTCTTGCATATATAACTGTTTGATGCAGAGATGGATAGAAAAAGAGAACCTTATACATATATGTTTATGTAAATTATTGCTAACTTGTATGTCTGCTGCAGGATAACCGTTCGGCAAGGGGTAAGAAATACAAAGAGCATATATATATAGCTTTCTTGTTGATTTTGTTTGCATCATAGAGTTTATCTGATAGTGCTTCATGCATTCACATCGGTTGGACAATGGCTATTAGTGCAGAGCTGAACCTTGGTCCTGGCTACTATTATGTTAGTGAAGGGCAACCATGAGTCACAGCTGCTAATAGCATCAGATAAAAGAGTTATTAGTTTCTCGGGGATCAAAATCATATAGCTAGTTCTTCTTGTTTGCTTGAAAGAATGATAGTCTACTTGATGCACTTTTTTTGATTTGAGATGAACAGTCTACTAGAGATAACTTTTGTTCATAAGAATTAGAATATGGTGCACAATACATGTTGTGCACTGTACGATAGAATGCTGTCCCGATTGTATGCTTATTGTTTGAATATGCAAACTGTTTCCAAAGCTATGTTTTCAAAAAGAAGTAAACTGATTGAAATCCTGTGCTGCATAAAATGAACATAGGTAAAAGTAGCAAGATCACTAGTATTGTAATATTTTGCTACATGCTTACTTAGTGTGGGTTTTAGGGAGTGTTGCTTCTGTTCGTTGATTTTATACTCACCAGTACTTTCTCCAAAGTGCTGACCCACCAATAGTTTGCTTGTTCTCAGGTGCTGGATCGTCCGAGGAAGCGATAGCCGTGCCTCATCCCAAGGACCCAGAAATCTGGAGTCAATGTCTTGAGCCGTATCGAGTTTTGCTTTTAGCTACTTCTATATAAAGGGATGTAATATATGAAATAATGTTATTATATTCGAGAGAGTGCTTGAGTAAATTTTAATCTCGTCCAAGCGCCGCTTGTAACACTTTTGAATATCAATAAAGAGCTTGTTTCATATGCCATTGTGTTCTTTACTTTTCTGTAATATTGTGCTGTTGCTCCCGTCTTTAATAGCTTACTTGCCCTTGTTCAAATCTTTGGCCTTGTGCAAGCGCACTTTAGGCTTGCACGGCATCGCGCCCAAGCAAAGACGATCGGTTCCGTAGGGACCAAGCGAGGACGATCATCCCCTACGGGACCGGGGCGTAACATAATGGTATCATAGCAACTCGATTTTTTGTCCATTCTATTGCCTCCGACTCTGAGATGTGACCGATATTTTGCTGCAATAAACATTCCATACAATAAGTCCATAGATATTCTCAAAGATGCGCGCAAAAGTTTTTTGGATTTGATTTATTGCTTGAGAGTTATGCTTTCGTGCTTGTGATTTTCTTGTGTTTTGATTGAGGATGGTGAGGGATGAGGACTATCACTGCTCTGGATTTTGTAAATTTCTCCTTGAGTTTCGAGGATGAAACTTTTATCGGTGGGTAACTATGTAGTACCCCGCTCCGCGTAGGCACTATGTACAAGTGATATCGCTTTGCTTGCTCGAGCGGAAGTCTTCTCAGAGAGTTTTTGATCGAACCCCAAGATGATTGATCTATGTGAGTGGGCAGAACATCATTATCTGATTCTTGTACACCTTAATAATGAATATAAGTTTTTGAATGCTTGATCTAAGAAGGTAGTTTCATAAGAAGAATGATAAAACCTAACTCTGCATGCTTAATAAGAGAACTCGTATAGCTTGTCATTGAAACAAACCTGCTTGCTTAACTAGAGAACTTGTATGCTTCTCTGAAAAGAGATAGCACCTTGCCATGCTAAGTTAAGAAGTATAAGAAATATTGCATGCTTAGTTACACTGACACAGCTATCGAACGAACCCTTGCCATGCTGAAAAGATAAGTAAAAGAATTTTTGAACAAGTCCCTTTGTAATATGCTAAGAAAGAGATAGATATTGTATGCTAGTTATGAAATCAAAATCGTGCTTGCTATTATATATTTTGCTTGTCTGTTTTGCTATATCAAACTGCTATAAGTCTTTGATTCGTATAAGCAGAGACTAATAGTGCACCCTGAGGTACGGTCCTTATGATCTAGTGGGGTGTGCTATAAGATATGTAAAAGATGTGCTTTGTTTTACAAGATATATTTTGCTTGACCATATATGTTTTGCTTGATCATTTATTTTTCTTGCATTATAGATGCTTCATATTATTGCATTGGTCTCGGACAACTTGTGCACAAGGTCTTGTCTCTCGAACGATTTCTGGGGCACTGGGAATCGCTCGGTCCGGAAGACATTTCTATTTCTCCCTGAGGATACGGCCTTCGGGGTCTAGTGGGGCGATATGTCTATTAGTGTTGTACAAAACCCATGATGTCACAGCTGCTAGTATTCGTGTGTGTTGGTGAAGCGCTGAACCTTGAGTCATAGCTACCGACACATGCGCGTGCTAGTGAAGAGCTGAACCTTGGGTCACCACTGCTAATCATGGGGCTACCCATGGACCATCATATAGCTAGGGCGCATGCTAGGCTATCCTTCTTGTATATCTAACTGTTTGATGCAGAGACGAACAAGGAAATAGAACCTTATACATATATGTTTATGCAAATTGTTGCTAACTTGTATGTCTACTGCAGGATAACCGTTCGACAAAGGGTAAGAAATACAAAGAGTATATATATATAACTTGCTTGTTCATTTCGTTTGCATCATAGAGTTTATCTGATAGTACTTCATGTCACGACCCGCACCCAAAAAATTAGGCATGAGTCGTGGGTACATCCAACCTATGCCGCAGAATTGACAGTAGAACGCTGGCTAGGTCACAACTATCTGTATCTCACAATAACTTGTCAAGATAACCTCTCCAAAAGGAGGACAATATTACAATATATACATAAACTCAATCACAATAACTAGGAGAAGAGTAAAAGCATGATAAGATATCAACAAAAGAACCAAAGAACCAAAGAACCAAAGAGAGCAAGTACAATATCCAAAATATACAGTCTAAGTCTAAGAGTCTACAATATCTCAAAATAGTAGCAAAATAAATAATACAGTCATCCAAAATCAACTGGCAACAAAACCAGTGAAACCCACCTAGCTATACTAGGGCGCTAGCGGCGTCTCCTCTGCTGGGACGGGCTCCTCCTCTATCTCAGGGTCGCAACAATCGTCGACACCTGGCCCGTAGTAAGTCGGGCAAAAGTCCTCAGGATCCTCTAGAAAAATATTTCCAGTCAAGATTGGAGCAAAGTACATAACTCTGAAAGCAACTCCAAATACATGGTAAGGTGTATATGACTAGCAATAGAAAAGAATATAAGATGCACAGGAAAGTAAATACATGGTAGAACTGATAAAGTAACTGTAATATAAAACTGGTAAACTATACAAGTAGTAGAGAAGTAACTGCATGAGAGACAATAGGAATACTAGCTAAGTGTCTTGAGCACAAGTTCGTTATGTGATCGGCTTGGGTTGCACATAATTTATTCTATGATAACTACGTTTTGTGTGAGTTGCATAACCGACATACACATGAATACTGTTTGGATTTAATCACATAACCAACTTTTACTCTCCTCCCCCACTAATACTCTTGGATCCAACCACAACACGCTACGTACATGATAAATAACTCACGCACATAAAATCGAGAGCACACGAAGCACATGAAGCACATGAGAATCAATACCCGAAGCATATGATAAAATATACGTGATAGAGTACCCGCTGAACACGGTAAGGGGGATAACATCTTATGACGGGATCCAACTAGTACCAGCTCGTGAAATAATATGTCAGAATCAAGTATTAACAGTTCTAGAACAGGAGATATATACGCTATCATGAAATAAAAACAATCAGAGGTAGGTACTCGTCTGACGTCCTGAGCAACTGGTGAGGATCGAGATCCGGACTGGCGTCGCAAAGACCTATTACGAAAAGCAAGGTTAAACGGGGTTCTAAAGAGTTAAACATATATAAAATAACTAAAAATAAGCTTCTAGGGTTGTTCTAGGTCAAACCGGTGAAATCAGGATCAAAAGTCAACCCGGGGTCCAAAATGTCAACTCTAGGCCGAAACTAGGTCAAAGGTTGACTTTGGCAGTCAACCGGGGCAATTACGGTCAACTCTAGGTCAAACTAGGGTGCCACTAAAATTCTAGGTCAAAACTAGCTCATTAAGCTAGTAAACCCTCAAACTCGCCTCTTTGAGATACCGGGATACCCTCGGTATCCGATATATCAACCTACGCTATACACCCCGCCTATACCCTCTAATATATATCCTAACATGTATATATATATATATATATATATATATATATATATATATATATATATATATATATATATATATATATAAGTATCACTTATCCCATACACGGGCAAAAATTCAATACCTCGCCCCGATACCCAATACCTTGAGTATCTCAAGGTATTGAGATATCTCTAGCCCTACCCCTCTCTAACTCTAACTAACTAGCTAACTATCTATATATATACTTATATATACTACTATATGTAAACATCAATATATATATATATATATATATATATATATATATATATATATATATATATATATATATATATATATATATATATATATATATATATATATATATATATATATAACTTAGTATATAGGCAATACCTCAATACCTCATCTCCGATACCTCAACTTACCTTCAATACCTCAAGGTATTGAAATCCAATACCTTACCTCACCGTTCTCTCTTATCTCACTATCTAACATATATATATATATATATATATATATATATATATATATATATATATATATAATCTCTCTTTCTCTCTCTCTCTCATCTCTAGCTAAAAGGGGGGATGTTTGTTGCTGTTGCTGTTGGTAACTGCCTGCTGCTGCTGCTACTACCTGCTGCTGCTGTTGCTACTACCTGCTGCTGCTCCCTCTGTCTCGATCTCTCTCCCTATCTCGATCCCTCTCTCAGTCCCTCTTCCTTTCCTCCAATCTCACTCACTCACTCTCCTTATCTCACTTACTCAAACACACACCTATCCTCAATACTCATACACACTACACAAAAACACACACATAACCACACCTATACACACTCAAACACACTCACCCCCAAACACACCAATACACACATACTCACCTATATACATATAAATACATATACATATATATATATATATATATATATATATATATATATATATATAAACTTAAAAATCCTAATACACACTCCCCAAGGCTAAACCAACCCGCGCACAAGCCCGAAACCTAGAAACCAAGTCGAAATGACCATTTGGTCATTTCGACGAACACTTGGAGTGCGGCTTGCAATACCTCGCAAAACGTACGCCAAACCTAATCAGAATTGACCCAAAATTTATCCATGTGTTCTAAATAACGTCTAGAACCTCACAAAAATGCTAACTCTCCGATTCTAGATCCGTGACAAAATTTCACATGCACGTGGAACCCACGAAGAAGAAAAATCCCCAAATCGTCAGAAATGGCCAAAACTCCACGATACGACCTCGCATGTCCGAACAGAAACACGAACCTACCCTCAAGACACCCAAGTACGTCTACCTAGGTCCGTCTAACCTAGGGCAACCCCCAAAATGGGCCAATCTCGGATTTCACCCGAAATTGACACAAAACCCTAGGTCAAAGTCTCCAAACCTATCCAAACAAGTTCTAACTTCCTCCCATGGGTAGCCCTAAGGTCTAGGAAGGTTCTAAATAACTAATTACACTATATTAGAGTAATCTGAAAGAAAAAAAATAGGGTTTACCTCTTGGGAGTTGGAATCCCAATGCCAAAGTCCTCAAAAAAGCCTTAAAAGCTCCAAACTATCTTCCAAGCACTCAAATCCAAGCTCTACTCCCAAAGTAACTCCTACACAACTAGATTAGAGGAAAATGAAAGGTTAGGGTTATATATGGATGAAGATTGGAGGTGGAAGGAGAAATGGGGAAGAAAACTTACTTAAAATTGGTTAGAGGAGTAAAGGAAGGAGAAATGAAGAAAGAGTGTGGAAAGAAAAAAGTGAATGAATGGAATGAAGGGGGAAGAGGGGGCCGACCATGTCATGGAGAGTAGGGTTTGGGTTAGATATAGGTACAAGTCTAAAACACCCCTCCTACAAGTCATGCTAATTAGGGTTTAGGTTTAGGATTCAAAATACATTCTAACTAAACCCTAATCACTCCAACTAACTAATTAGAATATAAATAACTACTCTAAACCAATAAATAAGTCTGACAAGGGTGTTGGTTGGGTCTGACAAGGGTCCACCAGGGTCTGACATGGGTCCAGACTAGCCAAAACCCTAAAACAACAAATAAAAATAAATACATGCATATAATTAAATATTAATACAAATATTTATGATCAATACACAATTTACCAAATTAAAATAAAAGAAAATCCTATTTTTAGAATTGGGTAGTGACAAGCCTACCCTCCTTAAAATAATTTTATCCTCGAAATTAAAAGACGAAACTAGGACATGAATGCAAGAAAAAGAAGAACCATACCTCAAGGCTCGAAAAGATAAGGGTATCGCTCCCGTATTTTATCCTCCCTCTCCCAGGTTGACTCACCTGGAGAGTGATGCCTCCACGCGACGCAAACCAAGGGAATAGTCTGGTTCCTCAACACCTTCTTTCGCCGATCCAGAATCTCCACCGGCTGCTCTGGATAGCTACGAGTAGGGCCCACCATAATCTTTGAGTGATCCAATACGTGACTGGGATCCACCACGTACCGTCTCAACTGCGATACGTGGAACACATCATGAACTCCCTCTAGCGTATGCGGCAAATCTAGCCTATACGCCACAACATTGACCCTCTCAAGGATGCTGAAGGGTCCGATGAAACGTGGGCTAAGCTTTCCGCCTCCACCGAAGCAAATAGTGCCCCGCGTCGGAGAAATCCTCAGGAATACCAAATCACCAACCTAGCACAAACAAGGTCTCAGCACTTAATCTAAATAAGCAATCACATGCAAACACAAGAACAAAATCTAAATTCTAAGCTATACCTCAAACTCCAAAGGTCTCCGGTGGCTATCGGCCCAATGCCGCTGCATGTCTTGCGCCACCCGAAGTCTATCTCTAATGAGCTTGACCTTCTCTGCCGCATCCACCACCATCTTCGGACCAAGCAAAGCTCTCTCACTTACATTATCCCATGATAACGGAGTGTGACACCTCCGTCCATACAATACCTCGAATGGTGACATCTCGATACTGGCTTGGTAGCTGTTGTTGTAAGCAAACTCTATCAAGTGCAAGTGATCCTCCCAAGAGCCTATGAAATCCAAAACACAAGTGCGAAGCATGTCTTCGAGGGTCTTAATGGTCCTCTCTGACTGACCGTCTGTCTGCGGGTGATATGTAGTATTAAACTTGAGCTGGGTGCCTAAGCTAGCCTGCAGACTCCTCCAGAAATATGAAGTAAAGCGACTGTCCCGGTCTGATACTATTCTTACAGGAACTCCATGCAGTCTGACTATCTGGCGCACATACATCTCTACTAGTCTCTCCGTAGACGTACCCACTTTGAATGGTAGAAAGTGGGCCGATTTGGTCAGTCTGTCTACGATGACCCAAATCGTATCCTTCCCTCCTGGAGAACAGGGAAGCCTAGAAACAAAATCCATGGTCACATGCTACTATTTCCACTCTGGAATGGGTAACGGCTGGAGAAACCCTCCTGGCCTCTGCCTCTCCCCCTTCACCTGCTGGCACACTAAGCATCGGGATACGAAGTGTGCTACCTCCCGCTTCATCCCGTACTACCATACATGCTCTCTCAGATCTCTATACATCTTGTTGGCACCTGGATGCATAGAGTACAGGGTTCGATGCGCCTCCTGAAGAACCTTCTCTCGCAACGACCCACTCGGCATACACAACCTGGTACCGTGCCGCAATGAACCATCATCAGCAATGGTAAAGTCATCTGATACTCCAATCTGAACCTGCGCCCTGATGCTCATCAGGGACTCATCCTCAAACTGTGTATGTCACGCCCCAGTCCCAAAATACGTAGGACTAGGACACGTAAGCATGCCAGCCGCATGGATATGACAACTCCAATATATGGAAACCAAACCCATAACTACGCTGTAATATGAATATCAAAATCCACCAGTGGTATAAACTATCACAAGTCACAGTGTATAATCTAATCTCATCCACAGAAAATAAAATATAATGAATAACCAATATCTATAACCAGATCCCAAAATGAAGTATCTAAAGATGACAGTCGGATGGAAACAAATCCACTGCCGAACTAGAATAGAGAATAAACAAGACAAATACAATATAAATACAACCTCTAACAATCACAAGGCTCGAAGAGAAGGCCTCTAGCAATATAAGTAGCCAGTTCTGATCTGCGCTCCTGCAAATACTCATGAACAATACACCTGGAAAGGGACCAGGTCCTCAGAGGGACATAACAAGATACATAAAAGTATGCCATAAAGTAAATACTGTAAAAACTTAAGGGTGACCTAACCATCTAAGTGAAATACAACTTGAGGACAACTTTGGGTGTATGAGAATGTGAACGCTAGACATATGCTGATGTAATTCACCAATCATGACAACCGGCTAGTATATGCTACATATGCCCCCTATAATACGGGCGCAGGAATATAATAACGTCCAACGTTCTCTAGAGTGTGGTATCTGTAACGTCCATCATTTCGAAGAATGAGGTATCTGTAAAATCATCAAGTAACGTCCAACACTCTAGGGAACGTGGTATCTGTATAAATAATAACGTCCGTATCACTCCGTCGAGCGCGGTATCTGTATAAAGGAAGTGGGTGTCCCATACGCCTACCAGTTGTCCTCCCCGCCCAATGATCTATGCATGTTGTATCCACAACAAGCTTCAGCCACTACGCCGAGGCGTCGTAACTCTGGCTCATAATCTATCGTTAGGACAATAGCCCAACCTTACAACCAAACAAGGACAAGGATTGGACCACCGTACCACGGTAGTCTATGCTCCTTCTACTAATAACTGCTAAGTCTTCTAACATGCATCACTATTAGCAGTTATACCCTAACCGTCGCATAACCTACGCGTACAGGTGGCCAACCACATACGCAAGTCCGTATCCTACATGAGACTCACAACCTGTGTAAGAAATGTGTCAAGGCCTGGGGAGTCATACCGATAACTCCACAACTTTAGGTGGGTCTACTAAACACTAGGTCAGACATAAGTCCTAACGTCAACGCATTCGTTGACTGCACTCGAGTCTCTCTTGGACGCGCACAATTATATAATATAAACATGCAAATAATAATACAGAATTTAAATAGTACAACAAGGCAAGGTATACTTTTCTGGCAAGAAGCTGCAAAATAAAATATCCAGATGTCAAACACACAGGATCATAAGCTATGGTCTCAGAACAATGTCTTCGGATGCTGAAATAGACATCACCAACGTTCTCAGAATAAGCAAAATAGCTAGAAAGCATTTCCCTTTCGTTCAATTTGGATACAACGGCAAAACAGTAAATTCGGGTCAAAGTGGGGTCCACGTGTGGTCCACTTTGTACCAAAAAGCGTGCCAAGGGTAAAGGTCTCTAAATGGAACAAATTATAAGTCAAATAAACTCTAAATATCAATGCGAACTCAACGGTATGTCCAAATGTGAAATCCGATGAGCCGAACATAATTTTGCCCAAAAAGTCAACCGTGGGGCCCGCCATTTGGCGACTTGGTCAACTGTCTCAGAATTGCATAAAATTGGGTCACAGGACCAGTGCGATACCACGAGTCCAGTGGCGCAAGTTTTGTCACAATCTGACGAGCGTGCACAAAATGTGCACGGCTTCACAAAAGTTACGACACAGGGATTGTCCGCGGATATGGGCTAATTTCGACGCGCACACACGTCCGAATCAGTTTCCACGAACTCTCACATGTCTGGGTATACTGTGCGCACCTTTTGGTACACTTGGTACATGACAGGGCGGTCCCGTTTGGAGGGGCGTGTTCCATTTTATAACTTTTGAAAATCTGGAAAAAGTGTGTTTTTGGGTTTTTCCAACTAATTAAATTCCACATACATCAGTTAATAGAATAATATAAATAAAAGAAAATAAACTAGGTCAAGTGGTCTTCACATACCAACCAGAAAAATCAGATTTGGATCTCTGTGGTGGGGGATATGAATCCGAGAACAGGGGTGGTTGCAACATAATTTTCTGAGATTTTAATTGTCGTATTTTTTCCTCGACTTGGAGTCAATTTATACCTAGGTTGGCACGCTGTTCGAGATAAACTAATGCAAATTATTGGAAGGGGAATAGGTCGGGATCATACCGGTAAAGACGGCATCGAGTTTGGTCGAGCGATGGCACGAGAAACGGAGCGGGAACAAAGGTAAGCTGTTCGATCAATTTCTGTCTCGCGCGCGCGGCGTCGCGGTGGACGGTCGGCCGGGGTTCTCCGGTGGTCTGGGGCGGCTCCGGGTGTCGGGTGGCGGTCGCGTGGCGGAGAGAAGGGGAATTAGGGTTAGGGTTCGCGTGAAATATATATAGAGAGAGTGAGGCGGCGGATGAGAGAAGACCGCGGGGGATGGGGGGATTCGGATCTCTGCTACTGCTGCTTCATTTATATTAGCGGGTAGGATTGGCACTGCAGCTGCTGATATTTGCTTTGGCCTATGCGGGTTGGGGTTAGGGAGTAGTGGGTTGCGGGTTAGAGTTAGGAAATGGGTTTGGGTTTATTTAAAATCCAATAAGAAATTTCTCATTTTTCTTTTTATTTCTTTTTCTTTTCTTTCTTTTATTTCTATTTCTAATTTAATTACTAAACATTAAATATATATATATATATATATAGAAAAATCTAGAATTTTATTTTAGAGCATACTATTTATCTACCAACTGTCCAATATGTCTCCTACATAAAATAAATTAGAAAAAATTCCTAATGGTTCCATAAATCTCCTAAATGCACGAACACCTAAAAAATAATAAAATAAATTCTATTTCTTCTAGTTTGCTCATAATTACTATAATTCAATTAATAATAAGAAAAATAAATACAGATTTTAGAATTAGGGGTTTTACAGTGTAGCCCTGATCCGGTCTATCAACTATGACTGAATATGCAGTCCCCATATCTGCATCTCAACTCCAGGCACTATCACCTCAATGCCCAAGCTCTCTAAATCTACCAGAAGATAATGATCTTTAGTCAGGCACATAGCTACCGGATACTGCTCAGCGCATCCACAACTACGTTCGCCTTACCTGGATGGTACTGCAATAATATGTCGAAGTCTTTCATTAACTCCAACCATCTCCTCTGCCTCATGTTCAGCTCTTTTTAGGTAAACACATACTTCAAGCTCTTGTGGTCAGTGAAGATCTCCATACGCTCTCCGTATAAATAGTGTTTCCACAACTTCAGAGTAAAGATGACCACTGCCAACTCCAAATCATGGGTAGGATAGTTCTTCTCATGATGACGTAATTGCCTAGAAGCATAGGCAATCACCCTCCCATTCTGCTACAACACACAACCTAAACCCTTCCCCGATGCATCGCTATAGATAGTGAATCCTCCATACCCTGATGGCAACGTCAATACTGGAGCTGTCGTCAACCTCCTCTTCAGCTCATCAAAGGCGACCTGGCACTCCTCTGACCAAACAAACTCTACGTCCTTTCGGGTCAGCCTAGACAACGGCTCTGTAATCCGGGAAAAATCCTGAACAAATCTCCTGTAGTAACCTGCCAGCCCTAGGAAACTCCTGACCTCTGCTATTAAACTCGGAGCACTCCATGCCTCAACTGCCATGATCTTCCTTGGATCCACCGAGATCCCCTCTCCTGTCACCACATGACCAAGGAATTCAATCTTGTCAAGGAAGAACTCGCACTTCGAAAGCTTTCCATAAAGCTTCTCTTTCCTGAGAGTCTCCAGCACTATCCTCAGATGCTCCTCATGCTTCTCATGCTCCTCTGGGGTCTTCGAATACACCAAGATATCATCTTTAAACACCATCACAAACTTGTCCAGATGCTGATGGAATACCTTATTCATCAGATTCATGAACACTGCCGGGGCATTAGTCAACCCAAACGACATCACTATAAACTCATACTGTCCATACCTAGTCTAAAAAGGCATCTTCGGAATATCCTCCCTCCTGACCTTCACCTGGTGGTAGCCTGTCCTCAGATCAATCCTGGAAAACACCCTCGCTTCCCTCAACTGGTCAAAGAGATCATCAATACGCGACAACGGATACTTGTTCTTGATTGTGAGGTTGTTCAGAGCCCTGTAGTCGATACACATCCGTATCGACCCATCCTTCTTCGGCACAAAAAGTACCGGAGCAGCCCACGAAGAAGAACTAGATCTGATAAATCCTTTGTCCTGAAGCTCATCCACCTGCTTCTTCAACTCTACCAGCTCACTGTTGCTGACTCTATAGACGTGCTGGGAAGCGCCTGGCACCAAGTCTATAGAGAACTCCACATCTCTGCCCAAAGGTAACCCTGGCAACTCCTCCAAAAATACATCCATGAACTCCGCTATCAATGGATGTGGCAACCTCTGCTCTACCACCAGGGCTCCGCAGAAGACTCCCTCGCTCTGCTCCGCTGCTTCTCTGGAAAACTCAAACTCTGGCTCTCCCGGTGGACTAAATAACACTCTGCCTCACGATAATCTATACTAGCATGGTGCATACTCAACCAATCCATCCCGAGTACAATGTCGTAGCTCGGAAGTAGCATTACGAGTAGGCACACACTCAACTCCCGGCCTCCCAAGGTAACTCTCCGATCTCTGCAGACATCACTGACTAGGATGATGCCACCCCCAGTCATGATCTTGCAGAGTCTAGCTAAAGGTTCAACAACAAGATGGTGTCTAACAACAAAAGATACAGACACAAAGCTGTGGGAAGCACCCGAATCAAATAAAGCAATTACTTTATTTGATTCGGGTGGTGCTGGAATGAAATCAAGAAGAACAGAACCTGAGATCACATCACCAACTAGCTCGGCCTCCTCTATGGTCAGGATAAAAGCTCGCCCCTGCTGTCCTCCTCGGTGCTGCTGCTGGTGCTGGGCAAACCTCTGCTGCTGAGTCTGCAAAGGCTATCCTTTCTGCTGTACTGTAGGTGCTCTGGCTGGTCCACTCTGAGCGGCTCCTCCGTCTTGAGCTGTACGAGCGAGTGCTGAAGGGCAATCCCTCAACTGGTGATCTACTGTACCACATAACAAGCATCTGCCCAGCCTCTTCCTGTAAATGTCCCATCCATGCCCCGACTTTCTACAGAAAGGGCAAGTGATGGGCAGTCTCAGACCCTGCTGCTGTCCCTGCCTCTACTGTTGGGGCGCCTGCTGGAAAGGCGCACGACCCTGACCCTAGTGCTGCTGAGTCTGCTAGAAATGAGGCCTCTTGGCAGGCCCGCACTGTTGCTTGCTCCGGAAGGATCTCTACTCCTCTTGGGCTTCAGCTCTAAGTCATCCTCAGCCCTTTGAGCATCACTCACAATCTGCTCGAAGGTTGCCTGAGGGTCACTCCTAGTCAAGGACTTGACCGCCATGACCAAAACCTTGCAGAACTTTTGCGCCTTCGCTGACTCGTTCAAGCCCTCTACAAATCTGCCCAGACGGCAGAACTCTACTGCATACTCGTCCACCAGCATGCTCTCCTGGACGAGTGCCTCAAACTGTCTCTCCAAGGCACTGAGAGCCACATCTGAAAAGAACTTCTCCTTGAAAAGCTTCTTGAAAGCCTCTCAAGTAAGTCTCGGTACTGCTTTCCTCGTGTCAGTATGGTACCAAGTAAGGGCAAGATCGAACATCTGGCTGCCCGCTGCCTCTATCTGCATGATGTCTGGGATCAGTGCCAGCATGCAAATCCCCTCGATATGCTCGATCCAGTCATCCACGTACAGGATCTCCTCTGTACCCTGGAACTCCTTGGACCGCATCCTTTAGAAGTTAATGATGTTGCCCAGCCTAGGATGCTGTGCCTTCTCTTCCTGTGGCTGGATCTGAGCCACTCTGTCTACTGCCGTCATGGCCACCTGGTGGGCATTCGTAATGCCCAACCTCATCACGTCTACCTGTCGGTGCTGTGCGTCCATCATCTCCCTGAAGAACGCGACAACTGGGCAGCGTCTACCAGTGCAGGAGGTAGTGGAGGAGGTACCACCGGAACAACAGGGGTAGCTCTCGGATCGACATATGGAAGAGAATCTCCGAGAGAAGCAGATGCTCCCTCAACCACATGAGTGATGAGTGGAGCGGTAGCAGCTGCCTGAAGTCGAGCAGGACGAGAGGTAGCAGACCTCTCGGTGGCAGCTGCTAGAACGGTGCAGTGAGACCGTATCTTCGAAGGCATCCTGAACACATATCAAAAGAAGTCAATACGGTACAAGATACGATATCATCAAGGAAGGACATTAATATTTCAAAAAAAAATAATTTCAGAAAAATTAAGGATAGCAAAAGATCAGGAAGGGTCCTAGTTGTGATTGAGCACACTCTTTCTCAGCCTATATCCTATATCCTATCGCAGGTAGACCTAGAAACAAGACCTGTTTGAGCCACCACCAAAAATGTGTCATGACCCGCACCCGAAAAATCAGGCATGAGTCGTGGGTACGTCCAGCCTACGCCGCAGAATCGGCGGTAGAACGCTGTCTAGGTCACAACTATCTTTATCTCACAATAACCTGTCAAGATAACCTCTCCAAAAGGAGGACAATATTACAATATATACATAAATTTAATCACAATAACTAGGGGAAGAGTAAAAGCATGATAAGATATCAACAAAAGAACAAAGAACCAAAGAGAGGAAGTACAATATCCAAAATATATAGTCTAAGTCTAAGAGTCTACAATATCTCACAGTAGTAGCAAAATAAATAATACAGTCATCCAAAACCAACTGGGAACAAACCCAGTGAAACCCACCTAGCTATAATAGGACGCTAGCGGCGCTCCTCTGCTGGGACGGGCTCCTCCTCTATCTCAGGGTCGCAACAATCGTCGACACCTGGCCCGTAGTAAGTCGGGCAAAAGTCCTCAGGATCCTCTGGAAAAATATATCCAGTCAGGATTAGAGCGAAGTACATAACTCTGAAAGCAACTCCAAATACATGGTAAGGTGTATATGAGTAGCAATAGAAAAGAATACAAGATGCACAGAAAAGAAAATACATGGTAGAACTGATAAAGTAACTGTAATATAAAACTGGAAAACAATACAAGTAGTAGAGAAGTAACTACATGTGAGAAAATATGAATACTAGTTAAGTGCCTTGAGCACAAGTTCGTTATGTGATCGGCTTGGGTTGCACATGATTTATTCTACGATAATCCATTTTGTGTGAGTTGCATAACAGACATACACATAAATACTGTTTGGATTTGATCACATAACCAACTTCTACTCCCCTCCTCCACTAATACTCTTGGATCCAACCACGACACGCTACGTACATGATAAATAACTCGTGCACATGAAAGCGAGAGCACACGAAGCACATGAAGCACATGAGAATCAATACCCGAAGCACATGATAAAATACATGTGATAGAGTACCCGCTGAATACGGTAAGGGGGATAACATCTCATGACGGGATCCAACTAGTACCAGCTCATAAAATAATTTGTCAGAATCAAGTATTAACAGTTCTAGAATATGTGATATATACGCTATCATAAAATAGAAATAATCAGAGGTAGGTACTCGCCTGACGTCTTGAGCAACTGGTGAGGATCGAGATCCGAACTGGCGTCGCAAAGACCTATTATGAAAATTAAGGTTAAACGGGGTTCTAAAGAGTTAAACAGATATAAAATTACTAAAAACAAGCTTCTAGGGTTATTCTAGGTCAAACGGGTCAAACCGGTGAAATTTGGAGCAAAAGTCAACCTGGGGTCCAAAAGGTCAACTCTAGGCCGAAACTAGGTCAAAGGTTGACTTTGGAGGTCAACCGGGGCAATTACGGTCAACTCTAGGTCAAACCAGGGTGCCCCTAAAATTCTAGGTCAAAACTAGCTCATTAAGCTAGTAAATCCTCAAACTCGCCTCTTTGAGATACCGGGATACCCTCGGTATCCGATATATCAACCTACGCTATACACCCCGCCTATACCTTCTAATATATATATCCTAACATATATATATATATATATATATATATATATATATATATATATATATATATATATATATATATATATATATATATATATATAAGCATCACTTATCCCATACACGGGCAAAAATTCAATACCTCGTCCCGATACCCAATACCTTGAGTATCTCAAGGTATTGAGATATCTCTAGCCTTACCCCTCTATAACTCTAACTAACTAGCTATATATATATATATATATATATATATATATATATATATATATATATAATCTCTCTCTCTCTCTCATCTCTAGCTAAAGGGGGAATATTTGTTGCTGTTGCTGTTGGTAACTGCCTGCTGCTGTTGCTACGACCTGCTGCTGCTACTACCTGCTGCTGCTCCCTCTGTCTCAATCTCTCTCCCTATCTCGATCCCTCTCTTAGTCCCTCTTTCTTTTCTCCAATCTCACTCACTCACTCACTCACTCACTCTCCTTATCTCACTTACTCAAACACACACCTATCCTCAACACTCTCACACACACTACACACAAATACACACATAACCATACCTATACACATTAAACACACTCACCCCCAAACACACCAATACACACATACTCACCCATATATATATAAATACATATATATATATACAAATATAAACTCAAAAATCCTAATACATACTCCCCAAGGCTAAACCAACCCGCACACAAGCCCGAAACATAGAAACCAAGTCGAAATGGCCATTTGGTCATTTCGACGAACACTTGGAGTGCGGCTTGCAATACCTCACAAAACGTACGCCAAACCTAATTAGAATTGATCCAAAATTTACCCACGTGTTCTAAACAATGTCTAGAATCTCACAAAAATGCTAACTCTCCGATTCTAGGTCCGTGGCAAAATTCTACATGCACGTGGAACCCACGGAGAAGGAAAATTCCTAAATCGCCTGAAACGCCCAAAACTCTGCGATATGATCTCGCGTGTCCAAACGGGGACACAAACCTACCCTCAAAACACCCAAGTATGTCTACCTAGGTCCGTCTAACCTAGGGCAACCCCCAAAATGGGCCAATCTCGGATTTCACCCGAAATTGACACAAAACCCTAGGTCAAAGTCTTCAAACCTATCTAAACAAGTTCTAACTTCCTCCCATGGGTAGCCCTAAGGTCTAGGAAGGTTCTAAACAACTAATTACACTATATTAGAGTAATCTCAAAAGGAAAAAAATTAGGGTTTATCTCTTGGGAGTTAGAATCCCAAGGCCAAAGTCCTCAAAAAGCCCTAAAAGCTCCAAACTAGCTTCCAAGCTCTCAAATCCAAGCTTTACTCCCAAAGTAACTCCTACACAACTAGGTTAGAGGAAAATGAAAGATTAGGGTTAGATATGGATGAATATTGGAGGTGGAAGAGAAATGGGGAATGAAACTTACTTGAAATTGGTTGGAGGAGTAAAGGAAGGAGAAATGAAGAAAGAGAGTGGAAAGAAAAAAGTGAATGAATGGAATGAAGGGGGAAGAGGGGGCCGGCCATGTCATAGAGAGTAGGGTTAGGGTTAGATATAGGTACAAATTCTAAAATATCCCTCCTACAAGTCATGCTAATTAGGGTTTGAGTTTAGGGTTTCAAATACATTCTAACTAAACCCTAATCACTCAAACTAACTAATTAGAATATAAATAACTACTCTAAACCAATAAATAAGTCTGACAAGGGTGTTGGTTGGGTCTGACAAGGGTCCACTAGGGTCTGACATGGGTCCAGACTAGCCAAAACCCTAAAACAACTAATAAAAATAAATACATGCATCGAATTAAATATTAATACAAATATTTATGATCAATACACAATTTACCAAATTAAAATAAAAGAAAATCCTATTTTTAGAATTGGGTAGTGACACTTCATGCATTCGTATCGGTTGGACAATGGCTATTCAGAGCTGAACCTTGGTCCCGACTGCAATTATGTTTGTGAAGAGCATCCATGAGTCACAGCTGCTAATAGCATCAGATAAAAGGGTCATTAGTTAGCTAGTTTACCTCTACTAATCCTGAGTTTCTCGGGGACCGAAATCATATAGCTAGTTCTTCTTGTTTGCTTGAAAGAATGATAGTCTACTTGATACACTTGTTTTGATTTGAAATGAACAGTCCACTGGAGATAGCTTTTGTTCCTAAGAATTAGAATATGGTACAAGATACATGCTGCGTACTGCACAATAGAACACTGTCCCGATTGTATGCTTATTGTTTGAATGTGTAAATTATTTCCAAAGCTATGTTTTTGAAAAGAAGTAAACTGACTCAAATCCTGTGCTGCATAAAATGGACATAGGTAAAAGTAGCAAGATCATTAGTATTATAATATTTTGCCACATGCTTACTTAGTGTGGGTTTGTCGGAGTATTGCTTCTGTTCGTTGATTTTATACTCACCAGTACTTTCTCCAAAGTGCTGACCCACCAACAGTTTACTTGTTCTCAGATGCTGGATCGTCCGAGGAAGCGATAGCCGTGCCTCATCCAAAGGACCCAAAAATCTGGAGTCGATGCCTTGAGCCGTATCGAGTTTTGCTTTTAGCTGCTTTTGTATAAAAGGATGTAATGTATGGAATGATATTATTGTATTGGAAAGAGTGCTTGAGCGATTTGTAACCTCGACCAAGCGCCGCTTGTAACACTTTTGAATATCAATAAAGTGCTTGTTTTCATATGCCATTGTGTTCTTTACTTTTCTGTAATATTGTGCCACTGCTCCCGTCTTGAATATGTTACTTGCCCTTGTTCAAAGCTTTGGTCTTGTGCAAGCGCACTTTAGGCTTGCCCGATATCGCGCCCAAGCGAGGTCGATCGATTTCGTAGGGACCATGCGAGGACGATCGGCCCCTGCGGGACCGAGGCGTGACACCCACTCCTCTTGTCTCCATCGCTTGATGCTCTCTACTTTCTCTTGAGTACCTCCATCATGCCCAGCAGTGCCTGATTCTCTACAATATTATCACGTCCCAGTTCCAAAATACGTAGGACTAGGAATACGTAAGCATGCCAACCGTATGTATATGGCAACTCCAATATATGGAAACCATAATACATACTTACGCTGTATTATGAACAATAATTCACAAGTGGTATATAATTGTCACATGGCATAACTAAATCTCATCCACAGAATCAAATATAAATGAATAACTGAATCTTAAATATAAAGTATCAAAGAATGATAGTCGGGTGGAAACAAATCCACTACCAAAGTAGAATGTAAAAGTAAACATAATAAGTACATCTAATGAATAATGAGACTCGAAGAGAAGACCTCCTCGAAAGATAACGAAGTAGCAAGTCCTGATCCGTGCTTCTGCAAATAGTCATGATCGTCTACACCTGGAAAGGTACCAGGTCCTCAGAGGGACATAACAAGATACATAGAAGCATGCCAATAAAGTACTGAAAATAAATATCCAATGGGTCGCCTAACCATCTATGTGAATGCACGTTGAGAAAAACTTTCTAATAAGTGGGCTATCTAGCCATAAATGGAATTTGCATGATTCTCTTGGAAATTTAGGGGCCTACAAAGCATGTCATCTTTTGAACGCCAGAGGCCGCCAGTAATAATAGGGGTCATCACTGTCACGACCCGCACCCGAAAAATCGGGCATGAGTCGTGGGTACGTCCAGCCTACGCCGCAGCATCGGCGGTAGAACGCTGTCTAGGTCAACTATCTAGATAATAATCTCACACAAAAAAAATCGGGCATGACCTCTCCAAAAGGAGGGCAACCACACAAACAATATATAAACCTGTAAGATCTCAACTCCAAACGGAGGAGCAATATCAAATGATAATCACAATATACTCAATCACGAATCTAAGCACGATAAGATAACAAAGAAGACTAGCAGCTATAAAGTCTAACCAACAACAACTACTACAACAACCACAACATCAAATAATAATACAACAATATCCAAATAATATACAAACAAGGTCTCAATCTATAACCGGAGACAAATCCGGTGCTAAAAGCTAATAAAAACAACAACAAAGATCCTAGTGATCCCGGCTACCAACCCGGAAATCACCTCTAAACTAGAGGGTCCCTGTCTGCACCATCGACAGGCTCAGGTCCATAAAACGTCGGACACCAATCCTCCGGATACTCTGAAAAATATGTCCAGTCAGGACTGGAGCAAGTACATCTCTAACAGCAGTTCCATTTAAATGATAAAAACTATAAAACAGTTATAGCAAGTAGCAAGTAGGGTGAAGCAAGTATGAAACAAGAAATATAAATCACTGGTGCATAAAGGTAAAGATGCAAGAATATCAGGAACAAGATAGTAGTAACTGTAAGATACAAGAATCTAAGCTAAGATCAAGTCCGTGCACATGAACGTGTAGTGAGTCCAGCATGAAAAACATGTAGTGAGTCAAGTCCAGAAACATGTAAGTGAGACAAGTCAAGAAATGCATGAGAGTCCAGACTATAAAGAATGAACTCGGTGTCTTTGAAATACTTGTTTCGACATGTAAACGGCTAGGGGTAAGTACGGCTCACCGCGCACTGGGTGCACGGCTGCTATCATTCCAGATTAGACCAGAGGGAGTGATTCCTGATGATGCCAGATAGGAATGTTTACATGTCTACTCGAGTATTTCCCCGCCCCGACTAATACAAGTGGATCCAAGACCCGACACGCAAATCAAGATGAGTCCAGCCTGTACATGAATGATGCCTGTAGTGATGCCTGTAGGTGATGCCAGTAGTGATTCCAGAATAGAGGCCAGAAACATGAAATGTACGTGTCGCAAGTAAATGAATCCAGAAATACCAGTCAGTGTCCCGTGTGGTGCCAGAATAATCAGATGATACTATACTAGAAGCTGAATCATAATAAATATCAGATAATGAAAACTATCAGAGAATGTACTCGCCTGACGTCCTGAGCAACGGGCGATCCGAACTGGTGTCGCAAGGACCTAATGCGAAAAGCAAGGTTAAACAGGGTTCTAATGAGTTAAACAGATATAAAATAACTAAAAATAGGTTTCTAGGGTCGTTCTAGGTCAAACGGGTCAAACCGGTGAAATCTGGGTGAAAAAGTCAACTCTGGGTCCAAAAAGTCAACTCTAGGTCAAAACTAGGTCAAAAGTTGACTTTGGCGGTCAACCGAGTCAACTACGGTCAAGTCTGGGTCAAACTAGGGTGCTCCTGAAATTCTAGGTCAAACCGAGGTCATCTAGCTAGAAAACTCACAAACTCGCCTCCTTGAGATACCGGGATACCCTCGGTATCCGATACCTCAACCTAGGCTACGCACCCCGCCTAAACCCGCTAAAACCTACGCTAGCACACGTAATTATATATATATAAACATATAAAAATCATTCCAAGACAAATCCTAGGCTATTGCTCAAAAACCCCGCTCGAAACCCAATACCTTAGTTATCTTAAGGTATTGAAATACCTTGGTATCTCAAGATATTGAGGTTTCGCTCTCAAACCCTCTAACTAGCTACCTAGCTATTGATTATGCACCTAGTTATTAATCTAGGCTAGATAATATATATATCTATCATATATATATATCTAAGTAGGTATCTACCTATATACATATATATCCACACACATACCCATTAATACCCATTACCTTACTCATACACACATATATATATATATATATTACCTTACCTTACCCAACTCATAAATATCTATGTATAACTATCTAGATATCTATAGATATGTATATAACTATATGTATATACATCTATATCCTAGATAGTTATAACTATCTATCTACCTATCTATTATCTAGAAACCTAACTATCTATGTATCTATTCAACTATTTACCTTGTTATCTATCTATCTAATTTAACTATCTAACTAGTTATTTACCTATCTATCTATCTATTAGTCTATCTAGTTAACTATCTATCTATCCATCAACTTATCTATCTACTTACCTATTTATCTATCAACTAACTAATACCTATCTATTTAATCTATCAATCTAACTAACTATCTAGCTAGTTATATATCTATCTATTCTATTTATATAGAAACATCTATCTATCTATGAATCTAGCTAGCTATCTATCTAACAATCTATAATATCTATCAATCTTATTCACTATCTAATATCTATCTAGTTATTTATCTAACTATCTAGATATATATATACACCCTATCAATCTATCTCCCTACTACCTCACTGCTTGCTACTGCTACTAGCGCTGCGAATACTAGCTGCTGCTGCTACTGTGCTTATCTGCTGCTGCTGCCACTGCTTTTGCTGCTGCTGCCACTGCTTTTGCTGCTACTGCACCTGCTTTTGCCGCTGCTGCCACTGCTTTTGCTGCTATGCTGCTGCTAGCTGCTGCTACTGCAGCTTTGCTGCTGCTGCAGCTACTGCAGCTGAAGCTGCTGCTGCTGCTCCAGAATCTGCCCCCCCCTCTCTCTCTCAAACACACACACACACACACGCCTATATATATACACATATATATATATATCTATATATATATATACATACATCTATATCTATATATATATAACTAAATATCTATATATATATAACTCTCATCTACACACCCTAACACACACACACTAGCACACTCACACTAATACACACACACACTCACAAACACTCACAAACACCCTAACACACACACAACACTATCAACACACACACATAAATATATATACATATCTATATATATATACACACTAATATATCTATATATACACACACACACTCAAACATATGTACTAATATCTATATACCAACACACACTAACATATATCTACACACACATATACACAAACACATATCTCTATATATATATAAACACACATACATATACTCACATATATCTATATATACATATATCTACACACAAATATCAATACATATATACACACACTAATATATATATATGCATATAAACACTCACACACTCAAACATATATATATATATCCTCACACACTCTCACACTCACTCTCACACAACCTCACACACACACTCTCACACAATATATATATACACATATATATAAACAAACACAACACAACGCACACCACGCCCACAACGCCCACCAACGCACGCCCAACGACCCCGACACGCCCAAACACCCAAAAATATATAAAATATAACTCGAAACCTCTAGCACATACTCCCCGATACTAACCCAACGCGCGCACAAGCCCGAAACGAGGAAACCAAGTCGAAATGGCCGTTCGGTCATTTCGACGAACACGTGGTGCGCGGTTCGGAAAACCTCCTGAAACGCACACCAAACGAACTCGGAATCGGCCCAAAATTTACCCACGCGTCCTAAACGATGTCTAGATCCTAGAAAATGCGCTCCCGCGTCGATTCTAGGCCCGTGGCGGAAACGCACACGCACTTAGAATCGGCGACGACGAAAAGCCCCAATTTCGCCCGAAACGCCCGTTTCTCCGCGACGCGGCTTCCCGTGTCCGAACGGAGACACGCTCTCACCCTCACGACACCCGACAACGTCTACCTAGGTCCACCTAACCTAGGGCATCACCCAAAATTGGGCCAAATTCGGATTTCACCCGAAATCGACACAAAACCTAATGTCAAAGTCTCTAAACACTACCCAACTAGTTCCAACTTCCTCCCACGGGTAGCCTACGGGTCTATGAAGGTTCTAAAATATTAATTACACTATAAAAGAGTAATTACAAGGGGAAAATTAGGGTTTACCTCTTGGGAGTTGGAATCCCAAGCCAAAATCTCCAAATCTCTCCAAATCCTCCAATCCAAGCTTCCAAGCTCCCAATCCAAGCTCCAACACAAAATCTAGGCTCTACCCACCTAGGTTAGGGAAAGATCTAGGGTTAGGGTTAACTTAGAGAAGAAGGAATGGAAGAAAGAAGAAGAAAAGTGGAAGAAAACTTACTTGGAGAAGGAAGGAAGAAGAAAGGAGAAGTGGAGAAGAAGAAGGAATGAAGAAGAAGATGAAGAAGAAGAGAAAGGGAGAAGAGGGCTGCTGGTGTGCTGTGATCGGGTGTGGGGGGGGTAGGTAGGGGCCGACCATGGGAATTAAAAGGGGATTTACAACTTCCAAATTCCCAAAACGCCCCTATTCACTCGGTTTTGGGTTCCGGGTCTCCAAATGCACTCAAACTAGTTCCAAATCTCTCCAACTAACCTCCTAAAAATAAAATAAATATTCTAAGCCCCAAAATAATACTCACAAGGGTGTGGGCTGGGTCGGACATGGGTCCACTAGGGTCTGACATGGGTCCAGGCTAGCCAAAATCCTAAAACAATCAATAAAAATATAATACAATCAATAATTAATTATAAATACAATTAATTAAAAATAATGCACAATTAACTAAATTAAAAATAAAAAAAAAATACCCGGCTCTGGAAATGGGGTGGTGACAAGCCTATCCTCCTTAGAAAATTTCGTCCTCGAAATTTAAAGTCAATCACAATCTCTCTAGGTCAAACCCCCAACAATCACAGTCAAGAAATTCTACCTAAACAACATACAAGATCAGGGTCCTACTGGTCGTGTTATTACAGTCTCAATCGGGGTCACTACACTATCTACCACAGCACAAGGAAAAAAAGTCTAACAGGTACTAATGAAGCACACCACAGGAATGGAAAAGGACAGGAAGAAGAAACAAGAGACAGACCTGCTAACCCGTCATCCGTAGCATCGGCCTCCTCGACCGTCAACGCATAAGCCCTGCCCTGCTGGGGTGTATCCCTCTGCTGGTGCGGGGCATGATGCTGTGCCACAGATGGCCTAGCTCCAACTCTCTGATCCTGTGCTCCACCCAATAGAGGTGCAGTGGGGCAACCTCTCATCTGGTGAGCAGCGGATCCACAGAACAAACACACCTTCAGCCTCCTCCTACAAACATCCCAGGTGTGTCCTGCCTTCCTGCAGTAGGCACAAGTGGGCACCCTCTGATCCTGACCCTGTTGCGCTGCCTTCTGCACATAGGGACGCTTAGCTGGTCCCGCACTACCACTGGCACTGCCTGAATCATCCCTGCCTCTCTTGGACTTGAGCTCCAAGTCATCCTCTGCTCTCTGAGCATCTCCTACTATCTGCTCAAAAGTTGCCTCGCGGTCGCTCCTGGTCAAAGACTTGACCGCCATGACCAAGCCCTTGCGAAACTTTCTCGCCTTGGCTGCCTCGCTCAAGCCATCCACAAATCTGCCCAAACGGCAGAACTCCGCTGCGTACTCATCCATCGTCATGCTCCCTTGGACGAGTGCCTCAAACTGGCTCTCCAAAGCACTAAGCGCCACATCTGGGAAAAACTTCTCCTTAAAAAGCCTCTTGAAAGCCTCCCAAGTAAGCCCTGGCGCTGCGATCCTCGTATCTGTGCGATACCATGTCAAGGCAAGGTCGAACATCTGACTGCCCGCTGCCTCTATCTGCATGCTGTCTGGAATCTGCGCCAGCCTGAAGATTCCCTCAATCTGCTCTATCCAGTCATCCGCGTACAGGATCCCTTCTGTACCACGGAACTCCTTGGGCCGCATCCTCTGAAAGTCAATAATACTGCCCGGCCTCGGATGCTGAATCTGATCTGCCTGTGGCTGAACCTGTGCCACCCTATCCACTGCCGTCATGGCCACCTGGTGGGCGTTCTCAATGCCCAGCCTCATCACATCCACCTGACGGTGCTGCGCGTCCATCATCTCCCTGAAGAACGCAAACAACTGCGCGGCATCTACTGGAGCAGGAAGTGGTGGAGGAACCACCGGAACGACTGGGGTAGTCCTCGGATCGATAAGTGGAGAAGGATCCCCGAGAGAAACAGAGGCTCCCTCAACCGCAGGAGTGGTGAGTGGAGCGGTAGCAGCTGCCCGAATACGAGCTGGACGAGAGGTAGCAGACCTCTCCGAGGCAACTGCTGGAACGGTACGATGGGATCGTGTCTTCGGAGGCATCCTGAACACAGATCAAAAGAAGTCAATACGGTGCAAGATACGATATCATCAAAGAAGGACATAATATTTCAAAAGAAGCAATTTCAGAATAATTAGATTGGAATTGTTCCTAGTCGTGATTGAGTACACACTCATCCTAGATCCTAGATCCTATAGCAGGCTCGCAGCAGTACAACTAAGTTGTTGTACCACTACGACATCGCACTAATTGCGAATCGAGACCTGCATGGGGCCGCCACCAAAAACGTGTCACGACCCGCACCCGAAAAATCGGGCATGAGTCGTGGGTACGTCCAGCCTACGCCGCAGCATCGGCGGTAGAACGCTGTCTAGGTCAACTATCTAGATAATAATCTCACACAAAAAAAATCGGGCATGACCTCTCCAAAAGGAGGGCAACCACACAAACAATATATAAACCTGTAAGATCTCAACTCCAAACGGAGGAGCAATATCAAATGATAATCACAATATACTCAATCACGAATCTAAGCACGATAAGATAACAAAGAAGACTAACAGCTATAAAGTCTAACCAACAACAACTACTACAACAACCACAACATCAAATAATAATACAACAATATCCAAATAATATACAAACAAGGTCTCAATCTATAACCGGAGACAAATCCGGTGCTAAAAGCTAATAAAAACAACAACAAAGATCCTAGTGATCCCGGCTACCAACCCGGAAATCACCTCTAAACTAGAGGGTCCCTGTCTGCACCATCGACAGGCTCAGGTCCATAAAACGTCGGACACCAATCCTCCGGATACTCTGAAAAATATGTCCAGTCAGGACTGGAGCAAGTACATCTCTAACAGCAGTTCCATTTAAATGATAAAAACTATAAAACAGTTATAGCAAGTAGCAAGTAGGGTGAAGCAAGTATGAAACAAGAAATATAAATCACTGGTGCATAAAGGTAAAGATGCAAGAATATCAGGAACAAGATAGTAGTAACTGTAAGATACAAGAATCTAAGCTAAGATCAAGTCCGTGCACATGAACGTGTAGTGAGTCCAGCATGAAAAACATGTAGTGAGTCAAGTCCAGAAACATGTAAGTGAGACAAGTCAAGAAATGCATGAGAGTCCAGACTATAAAGAATGAACTCGGTGTCTTTGAAATACTTGTTTCGACATGTAAACGGCTAGGGGTAAGTACGGCTCACCGCGCACTGGGTGCACGGCTGCTATCATTCCAGATTAGACCAGAGGGAGTGATTCCTGATGATGCCAGATAGGAATGTTTACATGTCTACTCGAGTATTTCCCCGCCCCGACTAATACAAGTGGATCCAAGACCCGACACGCAAATCAAGATGAGTCCAGCCTGTACATGAATGATGCCTGTAGTGATGCCTGTAGGTGATGCCAGTAGTGATTCCAGAATAGAGGCCAGAAACATGAAATGTACGTGTCGCAAGTAAATGAATCCAGAAATACCAGTCAGTGTCCCGTGTGGTGCCAGAATAATCAGATGATACTATACTAGAAGCTGAATCATAATAAATATCAGATAATGAAAACTATCAGAGAATGTACTCGCCTGACGTCCTGAGCAACGGGCGATCCGAACTGGTGTCGCAAGGACCTAATGCGAAAAGCAAGGTTAAACAGGGTTCTAATGAGTTAAACAGATATAAAATAACTAAAAATAGGTTTCTAGGGTCGTTCTAGGTCAAACGGGTCAAACCGGTGAAATCTGGGTGAAAAAGTCAACTCTGGGTCCAAAAAGTCAACTCTAGGTCAAAACTAGGTCAAAAGTTGACTTTGGCGGTCAACCGAGTCAACTACGGTCAAGTCTGGGTCAAACTAGGGTGCTCCTGAAATTCTAGGTCAAACCGAGGTCATCTAGCTAGAAAACTCACAAACTCGCCTCCTTGAGATACCGGGATACCCTCGGTATCCGATACCTCAACCTAGGCTACGCACCCCGCCTAAACCCGCTAAAACCTACGCTAGCACACGTAATTATATATATATAAACATATAAAAATCATTCCAAGACAAATCCTAGGCTATTGCTCAAAAACCCCGCTCGAAACCCAATACCTTAGTTATCTTAAGGTATTGAAATACCTTGGTATCTCAAGATATTGAGGTTTCGCTCTCAAACCCTCTAACTAGCTACCTAGCTATTGATTATGCACCTAGTTATTAATCTAGGCTAGATAATATATATATCTATCATATATATATATCTAAGTAGGTATCTACCTATATACATATATATCCACACACATACCCATTAATACCCATTACCTTACTCATACACACATATATATATATATATATTACCTTACCTTACCCAACTCATAAATATCTATGTATAACTATCTAGATATCTATAGATATGTATATAACTATATGTATATACATCTATATCCTAGATAGTTATAACTATCTATCTACCTATCTATTATCTAGAAACCTAACTATCTATGTATCTATTCAACTATTTACCTTGTTATCTATCTATCTAATTTAACTATCTAACTAGTTATTTACCTATCTATCTATCTATTAGTCTATCTAGTTAACTATCTATCTATCCATCAACTTATCTATCTACTTACCTATTTATCTATCAACTAACTAATACCTATCTATTTAATCTATCAATCTAACTAACTATCTAGCTAGTTATATATCTATCTATTCTATTTATATAGAAACATCTATCTATCTATGAATCTAGCTAGCTATCTATCTAACAATCTATAATATCTATCAATCTTATTCACTATCTAATATCTATCTAGTTATTTATCTAACTATCTAGATATATATATACACCCTATCAATCTATCTCCCTACTACCTCACTGCTTGCTACTGCTACTAGCGCTGCGAATACTAGCTGCTGCTGCTACTGTGCTTATCTGCTGCTGCTGCCACTGCTTTTGCTGCTGCTGCCACTGCTTTTGCTGCTACTGCACCTGCTTTTGCCGCTGCTGCCACTGCTTTTGCTGCTATGCTGCTGCTAGCTGCTGCTACTGCAGCTTTGCTGCTGCTGCAGCTACTGCAGCTGAAGCTGCTGCTGCTGCTCCAGAATCTGCCCCCCCCTCTCTCTCTCTCTCAAACACACACACACACACACGCCTATATATACACATATATATATATATCTATATATATATATACATACATCTATATCTATATATATATAACTAAATATCTATATATATATAACTCTCATCTACACACCCTAACACACACACACTAGCACACTCACACTAATACACACACACACTCACAAACACTCACAAACACCCTAACACACACACAACACTATCAACACACACACATAAATATATATACATATCTATATATATATACACACTAATATATCTATATATACACACACACACTCAAACATATGTACTAATATCTATATACCAACACACACTAACATATATCTACACACACATATACACAAACACATATCTCTATATATATATAAACACACATACATATACTCACATATATCTATATATACATATATCTACACACAAATATCAATACATATATACACACACTAATATATATATATGCATATAAACACTCACACACTCAAACATATATATATATATCCTCACACACTCTCACACTCACTCTCACACAACCTCACACACACACTCTCACACAATATATATATACACATATATATAAACAAACACAACACAACGCACACCACGCCCACAACGCCCACCAACGCACGCCCAACGACCCCGACACGCCCAAACACCCAAAAATATATAAAATATAACTCGAAACCTCTAGCACATACTCCCCGATACTAACCCAACGCGCGCACAAGCCCGAAACGAGGAAACCAAGTCGAAATGGCCGTTCGGTCATTTCGACGAACACGTGGTGCGCGGTTCGGAAAACCTCCTGAAACGCACACCAAACGAACTCGGAATCGGCCCAAAATTTACCCACGCGTCCTAAACGATGTCTAGATCCTAGAAAATGCGCTCCCGCGTCGATTCTAGGCCCGTGGCGGAAACGCACACGCACTTAGAATCGGCGACGACGAAAAGCCCCAATTTCGCCCGAAACGCCCGTTTCTCCGCGACGCGGCTTCCCGTGTCCGAACGGAGACACGCTCTCACCCTCACGACACCCGACAACGTCTACCTAGGTCCACCTAACCTAGGGCATCACCCAAAATTGGGCCAAATTCGGATTTCACCCGAAATCGACACAAAACCTAATGTCAAAGTCTCTAAACACTACCCAACTAGTTCCAACTTCCTCCCACGGGTAGCCTACGGGTCTATGAAGGTTCTAAAATATTAATTACACTATAAAAGAGTAATTACAAGGGGAAAATTAGGGTTTACCTCTTGGGAGTTGGAATCCCAAGCCAAAATCTCCAAATCTCTCCAAATCCTCCAATCCAAGCTTCCAAGCTCCCAATCCAAGCTCCAACACAAAATCTAGGCTCTACCCACCTAGGTTAGGGAAAGATCTAGGGTTAGGGTTAACTTAGAGAAGAAGGAATGGAAGAAAGAAGAAGAAAAGTGGAAGAAAACTTACTTGGAGAAGGAAGGAAGAAGAAAGGAGAAGTGGAGAAGAAGAAGGAATGAAGAAGAAGATGAAGAAGAAGAGAAAGGGAGAAGAGGGCTGCTGGTGTGCTGTGATCGGGTGTGGGGGGGGTAGGTAGGGGCCGACCATGGGAATTAAAAGGGGATTTACAACTTCCAAATTCCCAAAACGCCCCTATTCACTCGGTTTTGGGTTCCGGGTCTCCAAATGCACTCAAACTAGTTCCAAATCTCTCCAACTAACCTCCTAAAAATAAAATAAATATTCTAAGCCCCAAAATAATACTCACAAGGGTGTGGGCTGGGTCGGACATGGGTCCACTAGGGTCTGACATGGGTCCAGGCTAGCCAAAATCCTAAAACAATCAATAAAAATATAATACAATCAATAATTAATTATAAATACAATTAATTAAAAATAATGCACAATTAACTAAATTAAAAATAAAAAAAAAATACCCGGCTCTGGAAATGGGGTGGTGACAATCACCGCCACGTATCTCTAGCGGAGCGTATGGATTACAAAAAAGAAAGTGCAAAGGAACCCAAATGTGCGTACTTGTTGTTCTCCCCACCCCATGCTCTAAGCATGTCACATCCACGACACGTTTTAGCTACTACGTCGAGACGGAGTGCAAGTATCGGCGTCGTAACTTTGGTTCATAGCCTATCGTTAGTACAATAACTCAACCCTACAACCAAACAAGGACAATAATTGGACCACCATACTATAATAGTCTATGTCCATGGACTACTAATAACTGCTAAGTCTTCTAACACATAATTTCTATCAGCAGTTATCCCTATCAGTCGTACGTCCTATACGCACAGGTGGCCAGCCCGCCACGCAAGTACGTGTCCTACATGAGACTCATACTCGTGTAACAACTGTGTCACGGCCAATGAAACATAAGATGCCTCATAAAAATGGGGCAGTCTCATAAAACTAGGTCAACATACATATATATAATAAAAACAGAATACGATGCCACCGTCGTTGCACCCAAGTTTTCTTGGACGCGTAGTTTATATAACAGTTAAAATATATGAACTAAATGACAGAAATAAAATGCATGCATCATATGGAATGTAAATCACAGTACAATGGCAAGGTATACTTGCCTGACAAGCAATTTGTATAGTGTAAGCGTCCAGTCGTCAGGGACACGGGTTCAGAAACTAAGGCCTCCGAATAAACGTCTCCGAATGCTAAAATAGACATCATCAACGTTTCCGAAATTAACAAGATAGCAAGAAAATACTACCCTTTCGTCCAATTTGGACACAGGGGCAAAACGATAATTTCGGGTCAAAGCGGAGTCCACATGTGGCCCACTTTGCACCGAAAAGCGTGCCAGGGGTAAAGGTCTCTAAATAGAATAAATTATAGGTCAAACAAATTTAAATGTCAGTACGAAATCAACGGTATGTCCAATTATGGATTCCGGTGAGCCGAACACAAATTCGCCCAAAAGTCAACCGGGGGACCTGCAAATAGGCGGCTTGGTCAACTATCTCAGAATCGCGTGAAACTTAGGTCACAGGACCAGCGTGATACCATGAATCCAATGGCAAAAGTTTTGTCGCATTTCGACGAGCGTACACTAAATAGTGTGGTATTTTGCAAAAGTCGCGATGTAGGGACTTTTTACCGATACGGGTTGATTCTAACGCGCACACACGTCCGAATCAGCTTCCACGAAAGCCCATACATCAGGATATACCATACGCGCCTTTCGGTGCAATTGGTACCCGACGAGGTACTCCCGTTTGGCGGGGCGCACTCTGTATCGTAATTTTCTAATATTTAAAAAATAAATTTTTGGTCAATTTGGAGGTCGAATAATTTAACACATAGAATAAATATACAAAAAACTAAAAGAACAGAAAATTTCTCGGTTATATGGAGAAGAAAAATTCTTTAATTAGTTTTCGAAAATAATAAACAGGTTGATGGTAAATTGGGTGTGAACATAGGGGTTTGATGTTAAAATTCTGGACTGTTTTGGTCAGTTTTTCGGTCAATTTTTTGACTAATCCGGACATAAAAACTAGTGCTGCTTAAAAGAAAATCCTAGAGGGTCACATTGTGAATGTACACGAATAAGCCGCACGCAAAAATAATCAAAATTGAGGGAGATACATCACCTTGAAGATGGGTGCAAAACTGTGCACTTGCGCGCGCGGCGCGGGGCGTTGGACGGCGGCGCTGGGCGGCCGGGCTATGGCGGCGCGCGGGGCGGCGGTCGACGCGGGGGCGGCGCCACCGGGCTGGGGTCGAGTTGGTCGGAGCTAGGGTTAGGGTTAGGGTTTAGGTTGAGTTGGTCGGAGCTTTTTCATTTCTTTCTTTTCTTATTTCTTTTCTTTTTTTTTTATTTTATTAACAACATTATTACTATTATTATTATCGCTATTATTATTCTTATTATTATTACTACTATTATTATCTTTTCTTATTATTATTGTCATTATTATTAGTATTATTATTATTTCTTATTAATAACCATATATTTATTTATATACATTTATTTACTTATATAAGTGAGGTTAAAAATCCAAAACAAATATTTGCACACAAAATAAATTCTAGAAAATTATTTTGTACAGTTTTTAATAAAATACCACACGCAAAATATTTTATAAAATATTTTATAATTAATAATTAGGTATTTATCTAGTTATATAAATCAAATAATTATATTATCTAATTAACTAAGTAAATAATTAAATGGTTATCCCATAAAATAGGTAATAGTAAATAATGTGAAATCTTTACAGAAAGGGGATGTCTAACTTGACATGGGAAATTATGGGCTGCTAATTATAGAAGAGTTGGAATTAAAAAATAACCACAATTAAATTATATATATAATATCTAAATATTTAACGATTAATCTACTGTTCTTACACTAATGTCATACTAACACCAAGGGATCGAATTTTTAAGCCATGAAAAGATCCTACAGGTAGTGTCTCCTGTGTAGACTACTTCCTATGAAGGACGATACAAAATTTGGGGTCATCCTATATTATTAATGTCCAAACCACGGTGAAGTGTCCTAATTAAATTATTGGATTTTAATTGATTTGAAAATAATAAAAAACAAATAGAATTACAAAATATACACAAATACCTATTTTTGGGTGAGGGGGTTTACAAATATATGTGCCCTCTTTTTTTTCTCGCCTTCTGCTACCAGCAGGTTCGTCCGATAACCTCATCGACCACCCCGTCGACCCCCACGACCATGTCACATCCTCCAAATTGTCCATGTCCACCACCTGAATATCCTTCCTTGGGTGGTTTGGTGTAATCATATCTCAGATGACCCACCTTTCCGCAGTTGTAGCACTGTCGGGGGTCTCCCTTAGGTCCTGTGCTGCCTGAATTGGCAACCTCCAGTGCTGACTTCACTTCAGGAGGACCACCTGTCCCTGTCTGCATCTTGATGCGAGTCTCCTCCTGGATCATGGCCGAGATAGCTTCCTTAAGTGTAGGGATCTTCAGTTGGGCTAGAAGTAGTGCTGTCCTCTGAGCAAACACTGCGGCTAGCCCTTAAGAAACTTCATCGTCCTCTCCTGCAGACATACCTGTCTTTTCTTACACTTCAGGTCCTCGCAGTTCGCCCGATTTGAGAAGTGATCGTAATCCAACCACAGACGCTCCAACTCTGTGGCGTACTACTGCACCATCTTCTCTTCCTGTACAGAGTCGTCCATCTTTCCCTTGATCTGGAAAACCCTCAAGTTATTATCCACACCATCATAGGTCCTCCTCAACTTCTCCCACACGTCCTTTACCATCTCAAGGCCATCCACTGTGGCAACAATCGACTGGACTAAAGAATTGAGGAGCCAAATGTATATCACCATATGAGTGGACTTCCACTCGCCGTGTCCTGTTGAGCCCTCATCCGACTATGTCTTCTCTCCTGACAAGAAACCCTCCAGGTTCTTCCCTTCGAGGGTTCTCCTCACCCTCATGACCAACTCAGGTAGGTGGACGATCCATTAAGCTTCAGATCAATAGAAGAAAGTTCCAACTTCGTCGTTGTTCGTGTCACGCTCTCACCAACCGACAGTTTTATCAGCTTCATCAACGTTGCAACCTCCGCTGGGTTCGTCCTCTCCTAGACCCAATCATGCCTCTCCCCCATCGGATCTAGGCCTTCGATATCAACGTCCAGAATAACCCACAGAAGACGCCAGAAACCGTGACAGAAGGCTCCTGCTGGCTCCGTAGGAGTCGCAACTTTGCGGTGGTGGCGAAAGTGTAGTGGCGGCGGCGACGTCGGTGGTGGTGGACGAGCGATGTGGCAACGGCGATGGTGGTGCGACAGCTGTGGTGGCGTCTAGGATTTGGCTGCTAGGGTTTGTGGCGGCTAGGGTTTGTGCTTTGATACCATGTAGAATATTTTGGAGTTCTATTTTTTTATAATCTCTTGTCTCTCTCTCTCTCTCTCTCTCTCTATATATATATATATATATATATATATATATATATATATATAGCCTTACAATACTCCATCTTACATAAAATCCCCTAATACATTCTAATATACCAACAATTTTCTAAAACAAATATCTAAGATAATATTCTTTTAGGTCATCATGTCAGGTTGTTTTTATACAGTATAGCTGGCAATAGGCATACACCAACTGACCAACAAATAACTCTATGGGCTGGCAATGTCCATGCACCAACAGATGATCCATATTTCTCTCTTATATATAGAAAGCACTGTACTATGATTGAGTAGTTTGAAAAGTAAAAATTCAAAAACATTGCTACCCCCCCTTTTCCTTTTCTATTTCTCTTCATGGTATCATATTTTCTCTCACCAACACCGGTCACTATGTTTCCGTCAAACTCGAGAGAGATAACTACTTCCAACTCATTACCATCCCCCCTTTTTCTTTTCTATTTCTTTTCATGGTATCCTTACATGTTTTAAACTACACGAGCTCATCGACGGAAGCAAACCTTGTACACTAGAATTTATCACTACCATAAGTAAAAATGTCTCCCGCATCTGTTAGTCCCGAGACGGATCAAAGATGGTAGGACGTGGGCTATAGTGGAGCTACTAGCGAGATCCGAAGGTTCGTTCTCTACTGGAACCCAAGTTGTCGTCAATATCAGAGATTCACACAAGAGTTCATTATATGATATTTTTCGATTCCAACGAAGCATGAACCAAGAACATGTTACAAACTGACTTTGAGGAAAAAGAAGATATAAAATAAGAAACAAGTAAAATATTCTTCTCTTTACATTCGCAGACGCTACAATGAGAAGGAACGAAGCATTGGAAAAAAGCTGAAGAAAAGCTCCTTGCTGGGGTAGTCAAATCCACCGTTGTTCAAAGCAAGATTCGTCATACAGACGATCTGCCCCCAGGAACCAGCAAGTTCATAAATGAACTTCTGGAACGCTCAATGTCACCTTCGAAAAATACTCAAAAAAATACCATGTGAGAGGGAGACACTCTGGGCCGCATATAATCCGTGTTCTTGATTTTTTTATTTATTTTCTCTCTCCTCAAATGAAAGAGAAGGTCCTCTCTATATAGAGGAAAATAACACCTATTGTTACCCCCGATCTCCCGCAGGAATCGGCCGTCCCTGCTAGGCGCGAATCACCGCGCCAACGCTCTTGCGGGACGATCTTTCCCATCTGGACGTGATATCGCACGAGCATAAGCTGTGCCCATGCAAGGCCATAATCCGAACAGGCGAGGAATATCTAAGCCACAGAGTCGCACAGATAGTCCGGATGCAGCTGAATAAGAAACGAACATGCAATTGGTAACAAGTTCACAGTGTCGTCAATAGCGGAAGCATTGAATAACACAAGTATGAAAGTAAACAAACACTTTATTGATATTGAACAAGTATTACAAGTGGTGCTAGGCTGAGATTACAAGTCGTTTAAGTCCCTCTCTCAAAACAATAAAAGCGTGCCAAGTGGCTACATTTGTGGAATAATACATAGGCGATGTTCCAACATTATTTTTTGTATATGCGCTTCAGCTCCGGAAGCAACGTTCCAAGGCTCTAGAGCGAACTCCATGTCTTAGTATGCACGAAGGAGTTTCTGCACCGAACGAGGTTACCCCGCACCTTACAAGCAATCTGGTGGGTTATCAGTACATGAATGCACTGATGGGGAGGCTTCTCGCCCGCTCGATAAATCCAAACACGTTATATAGGTTTCGTGTACCATTAATTAAGTTGTCTTTCAATTATTGCCTTAGGATCAGTTTCATGGCATAATGAAAAGCCTAACTCGTGTGGCAGTATGCCGTACGATATAATAGTAACACGGCGAGACTTATCAACTTACCATTCGTCCTTCCTTGTCCAATGATAAAACCAAGTTAAACCAAGCACGAATATATGTAAGAAAATCTACATAAATCGCATAAGTAAACACAAGTGTTACGAGCGAGGTTCTATTTTAGGTGCATGAGTTACACGAATTACTCAGGTGTGTTGCAATGGATTCTCAGGTGTTCAATATGTACAGATGTCTTATAATCATAATTGTTCAGGTATTTCAGATTATTGGATGCGATGCAATAACTCACACGTGGATTGCCGCTAAGTGAGGATGGCTTATCTATATGAACATAAGGTCACTGGCACGATGCCATAGAGAACGATATAGTCTCATGGCAGAATGGTGAGCAAACAGGAACATGGGGCATTTCACACATCCCGCCTGACGCAGACGACTATATTATGGAGGTTCTGACCAGTCAGATCAGCCCCAGTGGCCCGGAGACCGTTCGCGGAACGAGATTTGATAATCTTCCTTGTGCACCAAGTTGTCTCTGACCATGCAAGTCTCTAATCTTTTGGGCCTCTTGTCGGGTACAGGTACAGGAACAAGTCAGGATATATCAGGTACAAGTTCGAGTCAGGATCTTGTCAGGTACAGGTTCAAGTTCAAGGAAAGATTTTTCACAAGTATATATATCGACTCCCCGAGCCATTAAATTCAGTACAGGACGAGTATTTCTCCACGAGCAGTGATTCTTGCTTTATTGATATGATATAAATCTCCTGGTTCGGGAAATGCCTTGGCGATCTAACGGTCTCGAATACTTTCAGGTTCATACTTGTACGGAACGACTATTCGATAGTCTTCCAGGGAACTTAGATGAATGTAAGACAAGATAGTGTTACCGGGGGTCGTGACATGAATTATATGACAAGCATTAAAATAAGGCAACAAGTACAAGTTACAATATAAGCATGCATTTTTATGAAACATGAGCATTTACTTTAGCACGGGTCTAAGGGGTAGTGCGAGGAGTGAAGCCGTACAGGAACATATCGAACGACATAATTCATAAGGCGAGTAGTGTAAACAAGTGAAGCAGTGCACTACAAAGAGTATATAATGATCCGCTCGAGGCATAGCGGGGTTTACTTGCACGAAGCTAAGGTAGGATGCGAGGGTCCAACTATAAGCCAAGTTTTATTTTCATATTCTAACACAAGCAATAAAAGATAGGATAATTCCCTTAGCTATGTGCGTTGTATTCTTTATTAGCATGCAATGGGTGATTTACCTAGCAACTAGCATGTATCGTCCATATTTTAAGTGTCCCAGCTAAGCAAAGACAAGTTCATCGTGCCAAAAATTACAGCCGCGTGGCACAGAGATCCATGCGTCGCCTGCGCCGATTGCCCATCCTGCGCTCTATTCTGCATAAGAGTTGACTGCGCTGCAAGTGCCGCCTGTGGCAGACCCTGTTCCTTCCACATTCATCTCGCTCATCCAAACCTGGCTGCATAGCCCCAGGTCACATATCGCCTGGCCACAAAGACCCTAGCATCATTGCCCCTGGCCGCTTAACGCCAGGCCACATAACCCTTGGCCGCATAACGCCTGGACGCATAGCGACAGGACAAATAATGCTTTAGCCGCATAGCGCCAGGCCGTATGGCCACGAAGAATACGCCCGAGCTGGCAACCATGCAAGCAACTCGCACATAAAGGAGTGCACGAGCGCCATGCGACGATGCTGACGTGCTAAGTGCAAAGTGCACCAACAAAGTGCCACTTTGCACCCTTGAGCCCGTGCTCGAGTCCGAGTCGCTAAGCCCCTTCAGGGCTTAGCTCATAAGGAAAACTTTCCCAAATATGGTGACAAAATAAAGATTGTCATAATAGAGTTCACACTTAATCCCTCTAGAAAAGTCAACCCGCATGGGCCTCCACCCATATGCATATACCAATACTAAGCATAGCTATATATTGAGATATACACATTGGTAATTTTTTAATGTGGGACTAAAACTCCCAAAGCTAATTAAAAAATACCAACAATCTCTCATATATATCATAATATATGGTTGAGCGTTCCTCATAGTGACTGCCATCATGCATTAGGATAGTTGTCACCGACGACTTGAATCTTACCGCATGGGTCAAACAATAGTACGA